>BMAV01012892.1:35964-85828 GCA_019973955.1 Trichonephila inaurata madagascariensis
TATGGAGCATTACTCGAGCACCTTGGTATGATCAAGTCAGTTCCATGGGTATTAAGTGGTGGCTTAAGTGGAATAATAACTTGAACTCGCAGTTCCATAATTTTGACCCTTCACCTATTTTGATATTCTCGTAATTAAAAAACTATTTAAAAATTTTTTTGAAAAATTCTGGAAATCCTCACATTTAATAATCAAGAAAATATTTTTCAAAAATAGGAAGAAAAAAAATTGTTTTCGAAAACCTTAATTTAAAAAAGAATTATTTCGCATTTTATAAAATGTGAATGCAATACTTTAAATGCGAGAGGTTAGAACCCAGTAAAACTAAAATTTATCATAGAGAATTGCAAAAAAAAAGCTGGAAACTATATAAAAATAAACTACGGACACGCCAATTTTTTTTTGTTCGTATCCAAATCAATGCAATTATAGGTTTATGTATAAATCTGGAATAATTAAATAGACGTTCTTTATGTAATCAAAAGAAATAGGCATTTTTCTTTTACATTTTCAGAAATTTAATTAGATCAAGATGCGAAATTTAAGAAATATTGGAGTTAAATATGATAGTTTTCAAGTTTATAGGGTACTTTACTATACCTTCGATTAATTTCGCCAAATAAAAAAACATCGACAGTTGAAAATAAATGTCGCCAAATGCTGTCAAGGTTATCATTACTGTGTTCAAATATGCACGTGAACGGTTTCTATTATTGGTTGTATATCGCGGTATTTGGCGAAATCTTTTGATTGGACGAAATTGGTCCATGGTATCATACGCAAGTACCGTTTACTGTCATATTTTCTTACTTCTAGAGATTTTTTTTTATCATACTATAATACATCATGTATGAGATGTAAATATAATGAATATTTATTATGTGATTTAAAATGTAAATACTCGTATATGGAATACAACAAAGGATGAATTACAAATACAAAAGTTAAAAAGTTACAAGTTTCAAGTTTCACTTGAAAGCAAGCAGATATATATAGGAATTCATATTTATTGTTGAAATAAATTAGAAAATAAAGCATAATCACGATTAAATATTTTAAAAATAAAAATCAAAAGCAACTATTGTAAAATATCAAAGATGTAGTGTTTATCATTTATTTTTTCAAGTCATTAAAATTCGGGAGTTTTTTTGTTTTGAAAAATAAAACAAAATAAATTTATTGTATGTGAACATAACTTTTTTTATATTCACTTGGATTTCGTTTGCTGATTTTTATTGAATGGAAACACCAAACAAAAATTTATTAATTAAAAAATTATAAGAATATTGACGAATACCTCAACTCAAATCAATATTAGTGTTTGGTGATCAGAAATCAAAGTACACACTTAATTTGAAACAAAAATATAAAAATAAAAGTTGAGATGAAATGATGCCAAATATAATTCTTTTATTGAAATGTAAATTAATTAAAAAATGCGTTAGATAAATACATTTTTAATTTTTGCACAGAAAAAAAAAAAAACCAAAAAATTCTAAAATAAAATTTTTTAAATTTTTTTAAAAATTTAAAATTTTTTTTTTTTTTTGGAAAAATTAGATATTTGATTAAAGCTACTTAATAAAACTCAAGAATTCGAAAATAAATTTTATCATTTCAAAAGGAAACTAAAATTAAAAATCGTCTGTGCCAAAAACGAGAATATAAGTGATAAAATAAAACAACTTTTTTTTCGATAACCGAATAAATTTAAAAATGTGTTTTTTTCGATGACCGTAAAGTGTAACTAGCAATGGAACTTAAAATTAAATGTATCGAGAGAAGAAATTTTTCTTAAGATTCATTTTGAAGAATGAAGATTGCAATTTTTTTTTCAGAAAATCAAAATTTGAATTCAAGAAGTATACAAGTAAGTTTCTTTATTTTGGATAGAAATATATTCCCTTAAAATATTTATTTATAAAAAAAGCAAAAAAGATAATCTAATACTCTCTCAATGTTAGAGTTTGAGAAAATTTAAAACAAAGTAATCTCAAATATCTTTTGTATAACATAAAAGTTATTACTGTTCAAATCCTGAGATTTAATTCACTGTTCATAAGCTAAAATACTTTTTTTTTCTATCTATAATTAACAATAAATTTATGATGCCAAATGGTATAAACTATTTGAATTGAATATACGAGTAAAAAAGAATTGCTTAAAGTATCTCAATATAAATATTAAGGGAAGAATTTTTTGTAAAGAAGTTATTTCATGGTTTTGAATTTATCCTGATTTAGAATCAATGCATATTTAAAATATAATTCGAGAAGAAATTATTTAAGTGGTATTTCACACACACTATATACAAACAGAAATAACTTATCAAATTCTCAAAAGAGAATTCGTGTAATTCATTTTTCCAAGTGTTATGATTATATAAAATCAATTCAAATAATTTTTATATAAAAAGTAAAAGATAAGAATTACATATTCCTTCGAAAAAATAGAATTGTTACTATTATTAAAGGAAAAATGCTTAAGACCATCTTCAAAAAATATTCAAGAGCTTTAACTAATGTGTAAAAACGCTATCAGACAAGTATCCGATTTTCAAGAAAATTCGACGTAGTAATTCATACATCTGTTTATATTACAATGCTTTTAAAATTTGAATTCATTGTGTAAACAAGCAATTTTTTTTTGTTTTAATATGCAAAGTGAAAATTCATTTAGCAATACGGAAAATATGGAGTACATTTTATACATAAAAAAAATGGATTAACTAAAATAAAAATGAGTAGTACTATAAAATATGCTGTTCTGTATAAAGGATAGGGATTTGAAATTATTTTAATTTCCATTTCATTGTTAAGGCCCACTAAGGCTCTAGGTGACAAGCTTCGTAATTTTGAACCACGATAACTACGGCAACATCCGAGCTGGCATTCCACTCTCCAAACCTCCACATCACGACAACGGGTTAACTTTGAGCCCTGATGTATTTAACGTACATCAGCCCCTCTACATGGTGATACTAGGTTTCGAATCTGATGCACCAACAATGTTGGTGGCAAGTTCGCGATCATTACCACTCGGTTACCATGGGCTGTAGAGGATAGGGAAGTCAGAATATATCAGTGTTTTGTGTGCGGAGAACTCTTCTAAAAAAAGGATACCTATTTTTCAACATTATGAAAAGACAGCCTTAAAAGTATGAATTTCAGCAAACATAATATTAGGGGACATGGTACGATTTACGCAAAAATTTTTAATTTAAGGATCTTTAATATTTTTTTGGTTGCCTCCTATGTATGTATACTATGTTAAACATATTTTGTGCTCAAAATTTCATAAAAAGCTAGCCATGTAATTTTTTAAGGAAAAAACTTGAAATTTTTCAAGTGATTTTAAAATGCTACTCCTCCTACAAAAATTGATGTACACGCATGAAATTTGATTTACAACTACGTCAAACTATGTACAATAAAAGTTGGTATGGGTTTTGTGTTAACGTGATTGGTATTCTCACAATACTTCTTTTTATGAATGTTTATTGAAAATTCCTTAGAAAAAGTATAAATTCTGAGTTCAATTATTTTTAAAAAAATAAATATTGCTTTGATTCAAAAATGCATACCAACTTTTGTTACATGTACTATTGGGAATAGGTAAAAAAAAATTTCAAAGCATTAGGCGCAATAGAAAAAAAGCCTAAGCATTTTAAATGAAGACAAAATAGTTATTTTACCTTTCTGAGATACGGCAGTTTAAAGTTTTGATTTGCCATAGGGATGTGAATAAAAACGAACATAAAAGCTATCATAATTCTGTGTTTTTTAAGTTTAGAGCTTTCAAATTTTGTGAGGCTATAGAAGAGTATATAAAAAAAATTTAGGCTAAAAAAATTAAATTTGATTTTTTGACCGATTTTGGTCAATTGAATCGTACTGTGTCCTCTTAATGTGTAAATCATAAGTTTTTTCGTAATGTATATTTATTTAGTATTAAAGCAAATATATTAAATAAAGCAAAAATATTAACGGCAGATCTTTTAAAGAGAAAATTTTGAAACGCTAAGTGAAATTTCAAAACTTGTCGAAATTTCTTTGTGTACAAACAATTAATTTGTTGATTTCAATATTATACTAAATAATTTTTTAAGCAATTGAAATATAAATAAAAATATGCATGTACGACACATGTATATATAAAAGGATGTTAAGAAGTTTTATTATTGTTCTTTTTAAACTTGAAAATATGATTGCATAAAGAAAGCGAGTAATTTATGTGTATGATACAGTAATTTAGTTTCAATTTATGCATTATACAGAAGCACTAAGAAAATTTTGTGTTTAGTTCTTTCTTTGCTTAATGCGTTGCTATATAAACTAACTAACATAGAATTTTTGTTTAAAAAATTGTGTTGAAACTGATATTTAAATTATAAGTGTTACCTGTTACATAATTGCAGAAAAAAAAATATAAAACTTAAAAAAATGCTTCCCGGTAAAAATTCACTCAGAAAAAGGAAAGAGTTTTCAAATAAAGCTATTACAGTAATTAGGGCGTAAAATTTTGAACAGAATGATTAGAAATTTTAGAATTGTTAAAAAAAGATTGCAATTTTTTCCCTCCCTTTACTTTAATAGGTATAATTTCAGAGAAAAATTAAATGTTTTAGAGCATTCTACAACATAATATTTGACAAATAATTCCCTTTTGAATATTTACTTATGTAAACAACGAAATGAACCATGCAATGCTGAGGACAGGAAATGATAACAAAACAGGCGCGAAAATATCTGAATTTCAATAAAAGAAAAAGTTAACCTTCACAAACATACATCCAATTTAAAGAAAAGTTCTCAAGATTTATGGAGTAATTTGAATTAGTATCGCACATTAAAGAAGATTTGTTTTGCGAAACAGAGAAGTTATAAGGCTTCAACGCGTGCGACAAAGCAAATTATATACCTCTCAACCCACAGAAAGAGCGAAGAGGAAATAAAACCGTGGAAAAAAAAAAGCGGGAACAAAAAAAAAAAAATAAGTAAAATAAAAACCACCCAAGCTGTAGCTGAAAGGGAGGGGGAAAGTCATTTTCACCGGTAGGTTTAAAAGAGCACATTATACCTTTGTGCAGGAAGTGTGCCGAGATGGTCTTTATAAGCAAGAACAACAGGTAATATGGGTCCGCTGATCACATTTAAAAACTACTGTCCGGATGTACAAAGGAATATAACAAAGGAAACAGACGATCAAATGAGAAAAAAAGCCACAAATTTGCTTTTCTACCTCCCCCTACTCTTCTTATTTTGAAAATAAAAAGGGGAAAAAAATGTCGATTTGTTGTGAATCGCGTTGGTGAAAACATTCAAACATCACCCCCCCCCTTCCCCCATACGAAACCGATATAGTTTGTGTCGTGCTTCCTCTTGGATGCACACGACTTGCCATCTGGTCAAGCTCCACGGTTAAAGGTTTTCGGACATTTCCACGACAAATATATGCTCTCTTTCATGGATCTTCACCCCCTTTTGCAATTCTTCATAAACAACATGCGTTTTCGTCGTTCTGTTACAATGCATCCACAGTTTTGTTTTACAAGTGATTCAAAAGCAATTTCAGTGGTCTCTGCCGTATCGAAAACTTCAGTGGAGAGAGGAAGTCATGGTTCATGAAACAGTTATGTACTTCGATTGCTAAATGTTCAAACTGCGATGCTCTTTCAGATTTTGGATGTGAATAATTTCTTTGCACGGTACTTAGAACGCTGAGATGGAGTATCGCCATTTAAAACGCTTTTGAATATGATGCATAATTCTCGCGATACTTATACTAATCTAAAATTAATAATTTTAGTCATTACTTCAATCACCGGCGACAAAACGAACGCTACTAATCAGTACCTCAGTATAAACACACAAGAATATTCATATTTGCCGATAGAACAATTTATAACAGTTTAGTTTTAGAAATCTTACAGCATAATAAGTACAGCAATGAAACGGAATCGTGTATGTGTAAGTAAAAAAGTGAATTATACTTTAAAAATTACTTCGTTTACCAAATGCATGCAAATTTGGAAAATAGCTTTTACGGTTGATAAATTTTACTAGGGTTCAATACCTCCAAAGAATATTAAGAGCTAATACTCCTTGTGCCTATGTGTTTTTTTAATTATGTATTAACCATATCTCATAGAAAGGTTTGGAACCTTTTCTTCCAAGATTTCGTAGAGAAGAAGAAATAGTTAATCGATTAAGAACTAAACAGATAATGTTAATAGATTTTTTAATGTAAATAAATCGCAAATATAATGAAAAACTGAGTTGAAAGTTAGGCGAAACACCTACACATTCATTATAAACTTCAATTTGAAATGTCGTTTACTTTATCATAAACTAAATATGAATTTTCATACTGCGACAGATTATTTTCATGTATAAACTTTTATTTTATTCAATTCAGTCAAAAATTATCGTGAAATTTACTTCTTTTATGTACATAAAGTACCAAGCTACACAAAAGTTAAAAAAAAATACTGATACAAATAGCACATTCAATATGGCTTAACTAATTTCAAATAAAATTTGAAAGAAACAAAAGTAATTACGAAATATTCATTTAATAATGTAATTTGTGTATATCTTAGCGAAAGAAATATTAATTATCTATTAGCACAGTCCCTGTAATTAAATCTATAATATTTTTAAAAGGTTTGATGTTAACGTTACCGGCAAAGTATGAAATCCGGCATTCTATAGAATGCTTGACTAGCCGGTAATGTATGAAATGATTCTTATTTCACTCATTGCCTAGGAATTCTATAGAATGCCTAATGAGAAAGCGGCAAAGTATGAAATACATCTCCGATTTGTTTCGAATATTGCGTGGCAAGACACGAGACTTTTAACGCGTGCCTCAGGCTTAGAATTTGTCAGTTGCACATAGCGGTTTGTTCTAAGTGTCAAAATACTCAATTTCACTTAAACTTTGTTCAACAAAATTTTTTTTTGCTTTGCTGAAATGAAAATGAAGGAGCAGGGTGTAGTGTTGAAGAAGGAATCATGGTATATAGCAGGGGTCGGCAACATATGGCACACGTGTCACATGTGGTACGCGGTACAATTCTCAGTGGCACATTGCACTACTCAATAAACTTGTCAATTTTTGAATTGGTTCAACAATTCCCTACTGTGTGGTAATCAGTTGGTAGATTAATTTGCTGAAATTACTTACTTGACGTTAATAACTGATACACAAAATGACTACTAAGAAGGAACCCGGGATTATTGGTTGCTGAATAGCTAAGATGTGATGTTTGTGGAAAATATAAAAGTAAACTCATTTAAGGTATCCGACTAAGTTCGGAACCGTGATTTTAAAAAAGTGCATAAATGGATAATTTTCATGATATTTAGAGTCACTTAGATTAGAATACATGTATAAAATTGTTTTATATATATAAGGACATTTTGACAGAAAAAATTATTTAAATACACTATTTCGGCAAAAAATTAACTTAGAATAACCTTTTTTTCAAAATGTTCTTTTGTGAAAAATGCTTCTATTATAATAATATTTTGCCTGTATATAGCTCAGACATCTGTATAGAAGCTCAACTATGATTTTTGAAAAATTCACATTATTTTCAGAGTTACAACCGATTGAAATAATTATCGGCGTTTTTTTCCTAAAATTTCTGTCCTCTGTTGTCGTAAAAAACATGGATAAACCCACTTCTAAGTTAAATATTTCAAAAATTCTAGTTGAGCCTCTGTACATAGGTCTGAGTTATATACAGGCAAAATATTATTATAATAGAAGCATTTTTCACAAAAGGAGAACATTTTGAAAATGGGTCATTCTACGTTCATTTTTTGTCAAAATATTGTACTTAAATAACTTTTTATTGTATTACTATTCTTAAATCAATTTTATATACATTTTCTAACCTAAGTGACACTAAATATCACCATTTTTATCCATTTGTACGCTTTTGTAAAATGACGGTTCCCAACGTAGTCGGATACCTTAACCTGTTAAAGAAGGCGTTAGTACCATACAGCAGTAGTTCCTAACTCCGGTCCGTTTATCAAATAGTATTGGGCCCCTCAAGGAGCATTAAATTATTTCCATTTTATTTACTTGGGTGTATTTCTCTCGTGTTTGTGCGAGTTTCCATCGAAATCAGTTTATATTTCATGTAAAATCACTTTATATTAATTTTTTGGTTCAACTGAATTTTATTCTGAAAGCTTGTTTAAATACGATTAAATTATTAAATCAAAATAATTTAAAATATAAATCATCATCCCACCCTCAGCAAGCCACGGTGAAATTATCAAGCATTGGACGGACCAGAAGATAAAAAGGTTGGGAAGCACTGCTATACAGTATTACGTCACGGATTCTGAAGATATGATAGAATTTTAAAAGAACTTTCAACCAAATACAAAAATGTTACACGTTATGACATTGAACTGTACATCCATCTTTGTGAACCTTTCCAGAAAAAACAGAATTTTTTTTTTTTTTGGATGCCAATACTCGTACATTGGCATTTCTAATGAGTGTGGGAAAGGTTTCTATCGACTTGGAACTTATGAAGGAATTGCAACCATGGATTTGTCAGATGTATGTGTAAAACAAAGTACCAACATAAGAATTGTCTTTGCGTGAAAAATGTACTGAAATGTAATTCAAAATGTCATTCGAGTCTACCATGTTGCAACAAGTAGGTTTTCTTGTTTCTTTATATGAAAGTTTTGTTTTCCTTAATAAAGGAAAACAAAATTTTGTTTGGTACAACTTTTATTATCATTTACTTAATTTGAGTAATTTTTTTTTCTAATGACTCTCTCGGTATTTTGTCAGAATAACATTTGTATTTTTAGAAATGGACATCCTTGCTACAATAACCTTATCATGACCTTTTTTTATACTTTGCCAAAACAGCTTTGGTCATTCTATAGAATGCCTAGGAAAAGTATGTAATAAATCTATTTCATTCATTGTCTAAAAACGTCCGGCATTCTATAAAATGTCTAGACATTCTATAGAATGCCGGCATTTCATACTTTGCCGGTAACATTAGCACTTAAAATTTCTTTCTTAAAAAGCACAAAAGGCAGTTTGGAAAAAGGTGATTGGATAAACGAATAAATGCAAATTAAGAGAAGAATCAGGACTTAAAAGATTCGTATGACTTATGCCGAGATACTATTTTTACCGTGCTTCCCACTTTTTAATCAAAGCCACAATTAACAGTCATCCATTATAGTTCCATTAGGCAATAAATATTTACTTAACTTCTCGGTTCGGATTGATTTCCTCTGATTAAACGCAATCAATTTAATCACTTCTTTCGCATTTTGCACCTTGGATTGTTATACAAATTTCATCACTAAATGCACCAAGTTTTTCAAGGAAAAAAAGAACTCAGTTTATCCAACGAATGACACATAGTTTATCGCGCGTTTCTTTTCTTTTCAATTTCAAATTGTGTTCGCTTTCATGGAGAAAATGAAACGAAAAATAAATAAATGTCGTGGCATTTATTTTGCACATCATTTATTTTGTCCTCCTTGGTCGAGCATTGTGTCTCTTACCTTCCTTTACAAGAAAGTCAAATACACAGAGGAGGAAGGAAAAAAAAATTTTTAAAAAGTTTTGCAAAAATGGTGAAATAAAATAAAACTAGCCTTGTCGCCAGATTTCGAATACCACCCTCTCCTCCTCTGTTTCAAGTTCTTCATTTGTTTCAGTTTTTTTTATCCTCGTGTCAGTACACCCGCCACCAATACATATAGCTCCAAGTTGCTCCTTCGACATTTTTTTTCTCTTTTTTTTATCATTTACTCCTCCCTTCCTCCTTCTCTCTTGCAGTGCATTCGATCAGGATATTCCTCATCAAAGGAATTAAATTCTACGACTGTCGTGTGCATTTGCCGTCTGAAGTTGCCGATCTCTCCCTCCCACCCTTTTCACACTTCCCATCCCTTTTTCTCAAGCAATGGACTTAGATTAGTCACTTTAACTTTTCTTCGCACCTACATTCACCGCTCCTACTCCTCCGCGATTTCTCATTTCTTTTCTTCTTTCACCTCAGGAGCATCTTCCTTGTCTTTTTTTTTTTCTTTACCCTCTCGCACTTCTTTTCGTCGTTTATTTCGCTACTGCCTCGACCATCGGCTTCGATTTACAGCCGAGGCTATCGTCTGGTAGCAACTATGTCCCCACATGTCCTGCCCTCTCTCGACTTCCCTTTCCACTTACCTATCCCTTTTAGATGGGGCCGTGTCCCCGCGTCTTTTATGGCTATCCGGGATTAATAGCGCTTCTTCCTATTATGGCTGGAAACAGGGACAGAAAGATTGGTGTCGGGAGGGTCGAAAACGGAATGGAGGAGCGGAGGGGAAGGGAGTGAGATTTTTAGTGTCCGAGAAGCACAAACCAGGAATTACAAGCTATGGAACGGCATCTGCTGGATTAACTCTTGAAAGGCATCCTGTCCTTCTAATTTGGACAGAAGGGGTGAATGAAGCATTTTTCATGATCATCAAAAATTTCGTTAAAATAAAAAACCATTAATATGCCGAGGTGAAGGCTCTTTTCTTAACTGAAATAATAGCCTCTCGAAAAGTTAAGTGGAACCGTAGCTTAATGTATCGTAATATTAAAAAACCTGTATATTACAAATTTATAAGTTATTATCGCTAAGACTACACGACAGATTAGTGACGGTCATATTGCAACCCACTTGGATTTCTATCCGGTACACGTCATAGGGATAATTTCAATGTTTTAAAAAATTTATTTAAAGGTATGTTCCTTTTTTTGCATATGCAAAAATAGAAACCTGAATACCTTTTTGCTTATGCAAAATATAATACTGAAAATTTATGCACAGATATGTATTTAGATTTTTTTTGCAAAGAACCCATAATAATTTTATTTATAATTATTAAAATAACATAAATGTGTGTGTTTCCATTAGTTCAAAATATTTATTTAATACATTATTTTTTAGTTAAAAACATTGTAAAACATGAAGTGTAAAGTCGTAGCTTCATTCGTTGCATTAGTATTACGTAATTTTCAAAATATCGCATTTAATTTTTCTTTTTGCGTTTGATTCTGAATTATATATTGTCCTGCCAAACTTTTTTCTATTTCAATTTTAAAAAGGTTTGTCCGCGATTGTAAGAGACCATAGTTGATGGACTTTTAATTATAGACAATGTTAAAAGGGATAAGGATTGTACTTTAATAATTTTTATATCATTTCACAAACGGACTTAATAGCCTAACTGAATTCCATGTACAACATCCAATATTAGTTTATACGACAGTTTTGATAGGAATTTCTGGCTCAAAACTTAGCCTATGATTTTTTGCTTAATTAGGTTACCAGCCCATTGCATAGAAAAAGTCAAAGCAAAAATGCAGTTTATTGTGTACATTTATTTCTTTAAACTCTTTTAAAACAAGATTAAAACCCTTGTGTCATTTTATTTCTTGATAAGATTGCAACTGGTATTTGAAATAAAATAAACTTTGAGCAATTTTTAATTTGATAAAATTTTTATAAAAAAAGAACACTAAATCTGTCCTGCCTTGACAGAGGCATAACTAATGTAAAAAAGAAATATAAGGTAAATATTGCTTTTCAGAAAACAATTTTTACATAGAGATTTAATTAATTTTTAATTACATAGATTAAATTAATTTTAGGTTATAGTTTTAACTATTGAACTCTTAAAAAGAAACACTTTTCTATTATGAAAACTGAATTAATTTCGCCAAATTCGAAATGCCGTAGGGGCTGAAAAATGCTGAAGGGGGAAAAACGGGCATAATTTGTTAATTTAAATATAGACGAACTTGTAAAAAGCAAGATACAATTTTTTTTAAACAAATCTGTGTAGGAGACATGAATAGTTTTAATTTTCTCTCCCAGAATAATCTCGCAATGAATAAGGAGGGTAATGATTCTGAACTGAGAAAAGTACCCAAAATATTGGGAATTCTATCAAGAGTTAAACAGAGTTAAGTTTTTCATTACATCTAATAAATACAGTTAGACTGCTTTTTCAATTACTCTTGCTTTTAATAAATAGAAATACTGGGTAGACTTTCTTTTAATGTATCGGCATTTGATAAATCACATAAAGCTGTATTAAAATGTTTTAAGAAAGGGAATTATACAGCAATTGTTTCGTTCTTCTCCATCGTCTATACACCGATGCATTACCCATTCCCGAAGGGTAAATCCATTTCCGGAAGAGTATATATTATTTAACCAAAATACTGATAAGCGACCAGTCAGAGTAAATTCAAATTTTTAGAAAGCCTACGCTCCTCAATGCCGCATTTAGGAATTTGAATTGAAAATTGAATGGGGAGGTTACGGTCCCTTTATCTTTCTTATTCGTTCTACTAACAATAAGTATAAAAGACTTATAAGACTGCTGTCTCACTAATATTTAGAATCGTATAGTTTTCTCTTAAGAATAAATTTACAACACTGCTTAGGTTTCAGAGTTCTCGCACAACATTTCTGATCTGATTCAAGTAATTTTTCTAAGCAGTTCTGTTGTTTTGAGGCTTTTAAAATCTACACATTACATTTAACTACTTCCATACCTATTAAAAATGTATTTTGTGCGAACATGCTTAAATTTCTATTGAGCACAATACAGTAAGAATTTCAGTGTTCAAGAGCACTTTTTTTTTGTTTTTTTCCGAGGGAAAATACGTGACTTCTATTCATTTAGAACAGATTCCATAAAGAAGCCATCCGGCAATTATGGATCTCATCTCGAAGATATTTTCTTTCCCTCTCCCATTCGTTGATTCCTCGGCAGTTTACCGGAAAAAAAGGAGGAATTCTCAGACTGACCGGATGTGAAGGAGCAAATAACCGGAAACTTATCCGGTCGGTCTATAAACATCGCAATATGTCGCTATAGATGACCATTACGGGATTAAGGGATTGGTCACCCAATATGGCGACACGAGCCTTTTATTTGGCAGTATTTTTATATTTTATGTTATTGGGGTGCACTGACAATAGAGGGTTTGTATGATGCTTACTGTTTTTTGATGCTTCAACTATTATATTTTTATATTTTCTTCCACTTTATTTTCGCAGTATCTTTAGAATGAAAAAAATATATGCATTTTTAAGAGCTGATCAATTCTTCACAAAATTTTTTTTTAAATTCCTTTGCTTTTGAAATGTATACGAATAAATATTTAGGAATTAAAAATTGGTATCTTAGTTCAGAAAGTTACAAATTCCCAATCATAGTATAATACCAACATTTTAAAACTAAATCAGAAAATTCTGAAGTGATTATTTCTTTTGAAATGCAAGGTTGTTTAATTTAAAAGGGATACAAAAATTTAGCTACATAGGGATATGAAAATAAGTTTTTCTGTCATAAAAACAATAAGTAGTGGAACGTAACAAAAAGAAAACAGTCAAAAGATGTAGAAATTCATTTCAGCTCACTAAATTACATGACAGAACGGAATGTTTCTCTGTGATACAATTTGTAAAATAAGATCAAGTTGAATTTAGGATCTCGTGAAGTTTGAAATACGTTTTCTTTTTAAGTAATCGTTATAGTAAGAATGTGCAATAAAATTGTTTTGCAATCGCTTTTTGTTATGAAATTTTTGTCAGACGTTCATTTTCTGCTTGAATTCCTAATATTTGTATTAAATTTCTTGAAAATAAAATTCATTCTGCGTAAAGACTTCGGTCAACGATTCATAATACGCTAAATCTTCATTAATCCAAATAGCTATTAAAATTCATAACCAATAAAGCCGAAAGCATATTTTAAGCAATCATTTTTCGACCTAATACGTAACAATAATTAATGCATGCATGTACTGTTTTTATTAAAATTCTATCCTGCAATTATTTGCCTTGTTTTGTTTTCCCTTTTTTTTAAAATTATTTTACAGCATTTAGTTATGTGGCTCATTTTAAAAATTATTTTTTTGTTAAATCGAGACTTTCCATCATTCCGAGGATGACCCAGAGCTTCAATAGATTCAGACTAATGAGGCTTTACTACATCAGAAAAACATAATATCAGGGACTTTATTACTGAAATCTAAAAACATGGAATAGAACTGCAATTAATTTGATTAATGTGTTTAAGGTAAATATAACTTGTTTTAACCATTCTGAATAATGTTGTTTTGGTAATCGATTTCGGATAGTAATATTGTAATACATAGTATAGTCGTTTAAATGAATGAAAATGAACTGTTAAAATTAATGTATCGTAGTCTTTCTTTGTTGCAAGTTGGCGCAATTTGGCTTCAGGGGTGAGCAAGTAACCCTAAAAACAAGCAAAGTAAGAGCACCGTATAAGAACTTCGTAATATAGGCTAACACACAGGGTATACGTATAACTTCATTTTCCTGGCCGCTGAACACAGGCTGGGGAAGAATATACCTTCTTCGTCGAAAGGAAGGTTATATAGATATATATATAACCCGGGAATTAATAGCCTCTCTCGGGGTCATAACGTTGGCATGACGTCCCGAATAACTATCTAATCGTTTTACGGCAACAACAGTTTACGCAAAAATACCAGCAGCGAAATTATCGGCTCCATAAAAACGTTCCTTTTTACGGTCTCGGCCGATATTTTCAGCGCATTCTGAATGCTTTATGTAGCCAAGCGTTCGGAATCGTTTTTGTTTATGGCTGTTAAGCGCATATTCTCCGCTTCGAGATTATGTCTGGAAGGCATAGGTGATTAAGAAATGGGATTACTTTTTCTTCTTTTTTTTCATACCTTTTTTTTTCTTTCTTTACTCTCTTTATGTCAAACTAATACGCTTTCACGGCCGGCCAAACAAAAGCTTCTTTTATTATTACTGCTATATCTGTTGCTGATGGTAAAGTGATACGTCTTGCTTAAAAAAAAAATGTTTCCTTTTCAACGAAAGCTAATCGCCCAACTAAATGATTTTTTTTTTTTGAAAACTGTTTTCACATAATAAAAGAAATAAAAACAGGAATGGCACTCGTAAATTATTTGAGACTACCCACCAAATCTTGCCTTCCTAGTTTTCCCAATAAAATGTTTTGTTGCCTTAATGTAGCCCAAGCGGTTTTGTGCGAAATTAAATTTCCTGTTTTTGCTTCTTAATGTAAAAAAGTCACTAAATGCTTCTTCATATAAATTTTTTCAAAAATTTTAATTATTTTTTTTTTTTATAAAAACAATGAGTTTCAAATTCATTTGATAATTTTTAAAAGAAAATTTATATTAGAATAGTACTATATACTATATGCAATGGTTAATACTTTTCGATACATTTACAGAAACTTACATTATTTTTACAGCAAAATTTCGGTTTAAAAATTTTAATTAAGTACAAGGAATGTACAGTGAAATGAGACTTTCGTTTAAGTTTAAGCTAAATATATTAAAGCTTTTCCCTCTATTATATGGAACTGTATACTTATACTGCCTAAACATAAATTTCTCATTACTTGGTCAAGTAACAAAACAATATAATTAGTTACTTTTAAATTTAGTAGAAATAATATTTAAATTAAATGACCGTATGTGAAATACCCATTAGAGTATCCCCATATTATAAAAAGGATAATTCATATATAGACAAGAGTGACCCATAGGGTCAGACCTCTCACAAGAGCTGCATCTTGACCGATTTTTTTGGAATAAATCAAGCGATTAATGTCTAGAAACAGTGGTGCACACAAGGGGAAGGTCCAAGGGTCAGGAACCCCCTTATGTATTAATTAAACTGCATAAGGATGGAGAATAATATTGACCGTTGGAGAATCAAGGGAAAAACGGGCTTGATCTAGCAGATAAAATAGTCAGTTTCGTCCTTATGCAAAAAGGAAAGCATAGCTGAAATTTTAAAAATAAATTCAACTGCATCAAAATTATGCATCAAATTTTGCTTTTAGAATTTTAGTTGCTTTGCTAATAAGAGTGGCAAGGAGAGAGAGAAGGTTCTGAAAATTATAAAATTAATGTGAAGTTTATTACGCTCCACAACTCTTCAAAATAGATTAAATGGCATTGGCTACCTAAAATGAATTAGCTGAACAAATAGATAAAGTAAATAAATATATAAATAAAATTTTAAAAAATAAAATTTAGTCAGAAAGATAAGGAGGAAATTTTGATTGGAGATTTGATATTCGAGATTTTTTTTGTTTATATTACTTTCTTTATTTTGAATTTAATTATTTTATTTCTTAGTTCATTGTATGATTTCTAATAACTATGCCTTTTGTTATTTTTTTATTCTTATGTTTTTAAGAACTATTCAAACTTTATAGGTGTGTGTCTATCATCAATTTAGCTCTTTTAATTATGATTTTTATCGGAGTGTTCATTTTACATTTTTGTTCGAGGTGGGAAAGCTGCCAGATCCAACCCGGGTATAGATAAAGCATTCATTTAAAAAAACAAGCAAGGAAGCTAATTCAGATTATTTATTTCGACTTTCGGTTTTTTTTACTAAACCAGAACAGATTTCACATACACATAAATAAAGCAGTTTGATAATTTGAAGGGCCTCAGTATATAAATATCGTTTTTATTAAAAGTAATAACAACTAAAAATGGAATTAAATTTATCTTTTTACATTGACATTTTCAAGCAACATTAAAGGGATTAGAGATGCACACTTTCTTTCTCGAAGTGAATCCGTGCAATCTTTTTAAAAAACAACATCAAGGATTTGTTGCCGCAGATACGAAGCTTTTTACTTAACAATTTTTTTTCTTTTAATACATAAATGAATAGAATTTTCCAGGTGAAACGCTTTTATATTAAAAATCTTGAAATAATCAAAGCCCAACATATTTCACTAACAAATCATTGATAGAATAAATAGAATAAATCACACTGGAGAATAGAACTCTTGTACATCATGAAATATGGATATTTTGCAGGAAAATTGGAAAACGAATTTTTTCTACAACGTAATGTGTTCATATAAAGCAACACGTTGCCCATTACACTCTAATGGAAGGTTGTCTTGGGCATAGACAAGATAGGCAAATATTAAGTCAAACCCTTATCCCTATAGCTGAGAGCAAAAATCATAGACTTCCATCTTTGCGTACAACTGGCAGAGGATTAGAGGAGCTTATTCCCTACCCCCGTCTTTAGCTGTCAAGCGAGATGGGACATCGCTGTAAGACACAAGCAAACAGATAAGCAGAGTGGGGACAGACCCCGTAATTGCAGCCTCAGCTTTAAGCATGGACTTACGAGTTATAATAATCTGTAGCAAAGCTGACAGTCGTTTAGCAGTGAAAAGAGCAACGTTGAGATTATTATAGTACTCAACCTGGAACGAAATTAAAGGGGAAAATAGAAATAAATCTCCGATACATTTATTTGATTATTAATTATTTTATCCTTTTTATTAAGATTTTATGCTTATATTTTATTTTAATTATTGTTAAAATGTGCAAATTATAAATAACAGGTTCTTTCGCAACTTTTTTAATTGTTCACAAAGCTATTTAAGCAAAATAAAGGTTTTAAAAGTTAATTCAATTACCCGATACAAGTTATATGTTTGATATTTTGTAAAGCATTAGTAAAATAGAACCGATTGCATGAGGATATTATGAAGATACAATTTTATAAAATTCCAGAACATTCAAAGTATGTTTCTTACTTTTGAATTGAAATAATTATTATGAATTAATTTTCATTAAAACATCAAAATGTTAAAAAAAAAAAAAAAAAAAACGAAAAGGTGAAATACTTTTTTGTTGGATTGTCTACTTATAGCTGTTCAAGGAATACCTTTTAAATGGAAGAGATAATGCTTTTTATATTTTAACATCATTTGATTCTATATAGGTTTTCATTCTTTATTCACTATAACTAGAATTTTAAGGTGTGGCCGGTGTAGTTTAGTGGTTATGGTTATGATCTCGTGGCCACCGTGTCATGAATTTGAACTTTGTGCCACTGAAGACTCACCGTGTAGAGGGGGTCGATCAATGTTAAACCTGTCGAGACTCAATGTCTTCCCGTTGGTGAGGTGTGGTAGTTAAAAAAGGGGGTTCTAGTTCAAATATTATCCTCATCGCTTAACAGAGGTTCAAAATTACGAGGTCCGCGTCGCCAATACTACTTTACGGAGTGACTTTAATATACTTATAAAGAAGCGTTGGTTAGCTTTAAAAACATTTTTCGTATATAAATTTGAATAAAACTTGTTTTCAATTACTAATTTTAAAACGCGTGAATCGCGTTCTAGACTTCGACGAGAAACAATGTTTTTGAAAATTAAATTACATGATTTTAAGCCTTTGAAAAGAAAAATAAAGGGCATAGGCCTTCTAGATAATTGCATGAATTTTCCTTAAATCGAGCTTAAATATGCAATTGGCACAGCTAGAAGCCAACGCATAGAATTCATTGACCTCTAGAAGATAAAAAGCGCTCGTAATAAACGAGTAGCAAAGTTTTGTGCTCGACAGCTGCTAAAAGTCTGGAGAGGGGTGGGGGGTTGCGACCCAGTCTCCCATAAGGACTCGAAATCGTTTAGAAAAGTTAACGTATGTGTCGATTCCTTCTCATCTTTCGCCTTCATAAGCGATGAAAAAATTCCGCGGACATTCCATTCCTTTGTTTCCTCTCCTGGCCGCCACATCAACAGAGAGTGGAGGGAGGTAGCGGTGCTAATGGTCAAGCGGTCGAGGAGAGGCGAAATAGTTTCCTTTCTCCACAGCGGACAAGATGGCCATTCCGTTTTTATTGGAAGAGTGCTAGCGTCTGCCCAATATACCTGTCAGTCAGTACGGGGGAACCAGGTTTTAGACAAGCGATGGAAGGGAGTGAGGAGGGAAGAAAAAAACTTCCATAATACCAAACAATAACTTAGCTTCAATTCAAAGTAATGGGAAGATCGAGCAGTGGACACGTCTTGGCTCTCTCTACCGTAATGACCAGGGTTGCCTATTGTTTCACCTTCGCCAAAACGGTACTTCCAAGGCGACACTTTTGGCACTCTTTTTATACAGACACGAAAGACTAGATTAAAATTGTGTTTCAATTAGTTCCAGTTTGTATTTCAAAACTATGAATATTTTTGGAGGTCTAGTTGAGACTCGAGTGATTATTATAAAAAATATGTTTCTTTGAGAGGTGTTTGAATATTGCGAAAATATAGAATTAAGTTAATTTCTTGATTTATTGAAAAAAATATGTATATGGGGATAATCCAAATATAAAATGGGATTTAAGTGGTGTAACAATATCTTTAATAATCCATTTAGTTTAAGAAAATGTTGCTTTTTTAAATCTATTTTTTTCATTTATTCAATTGAAATCGTTGAATCTAATATTTTAAAAAAAAATAGCCTTTAATAATTATTATTATCACTTAGAAAAGAATTAATATAAAATAATACTGGAAATAAGTAGTTAAATATGAATAACTTAAGGGATATCTGTAATTGAATAAAAAGGGCTGAGGCATTAAAAATTAAATATTTATTATAGAATACGAAAAAATAGCTTGTAAAAGTTCTTTACTCTCACACACTTTGTTAATATGATCAAAAATAAAATTATGTAACTTTATATAATTAACGTGTTCTTTTCCCCTCGAGTTTCTTAGCTGATGTTTTCTCTTTAAACTTATAATGAATTCCTTTACGTAAAGTTAAGATAATAGTCTGTTCTGCTATTAACAATTTAACTTCAATGTTTATAAAAAAATTTTTTTAAAAAAACTCTATAATAATAATAAATTTAAAAGATTTTAAAAAAATATTACTGTTTATAACATTATTACTTGTTCATTTTAACCCGGAAAGAAAAAATAACAAACGAAGTTTATCTAAAGGAGGACTAAAATTCCTGAAGAAACAAAAGTAGTATATAAAATATTTCAGCAGCAGCGTGCACAAGGAGGAGGAAGGGGCAACCCCCATAGACGATGGTATTTTTAATTTTTACCAGTGATTACTCATCAGCGCTTTGTCTACCATGTTTTTTTTATTTGTTCCCCCCCCCCCCCCATAAAAGAGGTCATTGTACTTCACTGTATAAACTATGTAATATTAAATGAGTTATTATTTTTAAGAAAAATATTACTCGTAAGATTCAAGTTTTAAGCATCGTTAAAACTGCTTAGTATAGTAACTGTCATCCATCCCGAAATTTGTGTATCCGGCACAGCACAGCATCCGAGGAAGGATTTCAACAATTTGTATGCTAACAGATAGAGCGACGGAACGAAGGAGGGCTTTCCTGATTGACATCCTTATTTAAAAGTGTTTTACAAGCCCTGCACCCTACATGAGCGAAACCAATGCACGCATCACGAATGGCAAGAAAAACTAGACTCTAAACTCGCCAAAATGGACAGACTTGGCTATCGTTGGTTGTGCTATCAATTTAAAGGGTGAGAAATTTCGCTCTCCTGTCACTTTAACAAGAAAGTGAGGGTGAGAGAGGGTCCGGGACATGAGAAGCGAGAGTGAAGGCGCTTGGTCAGCCAATCAGAGAGCGAGAGTGACCGGACCATCCCCAAGGGATGTATCCAAGGTAACAGCGAAGGTCTAGTGTCCAGCAAGAGATGCAACAATATCGGGAAGGCTGTTGAAGATTGCAACTAGGATGACCTAGAGCAAGAATGTCGTCGGAGATTGTCACCGCCAGGAATGCCATTCTATCTCTTCCTCCCTCACTTTTTCATGGCCCACTCCACACCAATCCCCATCTCAATTCATCGCTGACTCCCCCCTCTGCTTTTACTCCTCTTTATCTGATGTTTCTCTAGAAACTATTTTCCATCTCCCTATTTTCGCTTCTCCCCCACCGATCAGAGAAAATTTTACTTTACTGGAGTCTTAAAAAGTTATATACATATATATATATATATATATACACTTCTATACGCTCGTTTAAAGTTTACAAGGAGGGATGATTGTTGGACAGTCCGGAAATACGCGTTCGTAAATACTCAAGGAATGGCGAAAAGGAACTGTCAAACTGTCGGATTATTGAGGGGGGAAATGCGGAAATTTCGACCTTTTCTTTTTACGATATGTACTAGCAACTGGACGGGACTTTTTTTTTTAAAAAAAAAAATACCCTATTAAAGAGGAGCTTGACAGTCATGTCGTGGGCAAACTCTAAAGGGTTGTTAACATTCTGGACATTTAATAAAAAAATTCTAAAATAATGAGCTAAAACGTCAGAAAACTTAGAAACAGTTATTTATCAAACTACGCGATAGTAGTTTGGAATTTCTCTAGAAAATTATAAATAAACGGAAGACCGAGCTTATCGACTACTACAAATTTAAGCAAAATAAATGTGTGTGTGTTTTTTTAATTTTTTTTTTTTTTACATAAACTAATTCGTTGACTACTCTTAAAACTATTTCCAATAATTTATTTTTAAATATCCAAGATTATTAATAACTCATGGTTAAAAGATTGTTTTCTTACAGTTCGTAAGAGCTTATATAGAGAGAAATAAAAAGCAAAATTAAAATTGAACTAAATATACAAATGATTAATGACTCAAAAGAATATTGAAACCAATGTTTGAAGAGAATTGCTTATAAAACGTCCAATGATAGCAATATATGATAATTTTGAAATTCCTTAAAACAGAAAACGGCTGTTATCATATAAGAGGAAGTGTAAATCTAACTAAAAAAAAAATAACTTACTATTCCAAAAGAAAAAGTGCTTACGAAAAAAATACGGGGTTTTATTTTATGTGCCTTAATTTGATAGAGTGCACGGAATATCCTCAAATTATACATCAGATGTAAGATAAAATGTTTCATGTCCTAGTAAATTAAACACAAGGTAGTAGCACAATATTAATTCCCCAAATTAATTGTTTTTTTCATCGATTAATTTAAGGTAAGCTTGAATGAATTCCGGTATTTCTCATTTCTTTTTCCATAAGAATTGAGATGCACGGTTAAATGCTGTGAATCTTATTTTTAAGCATGGGTAAAGTAATGTAAATACTATAATGCAGTGCAGGAAAGGAAGTGGATCACAAAAACTATAATATTTAAAGGAAAATATTTTTATACGTAACCATAAATAAAAGTTGGTGATTATAGTTTTTACAGATAAAACAGGGGCGACCGGAAAATATTTTTTTTAGATCTCTGATTTATATAACAATACATTTCTTTAATTCACATACCCCAATTTAAATACAAAATATGTATGCGAAATTCCATAAGGAGAGTTTAATTTTAATCAATACTTACAATAAAAAGATTGTCCTCTAAGCATATTATAATTATCCAGTTCATTCACTCAAAATAATTTAATTAAATACGATCTAGAAATTTACCAAAAAACAATATCATTCTATACATCTGGTTAAATTATAGACAGGAGTTCAAAATTAAGATAATTAAGATATTTAATCGAACTTCTAGAAAAGTACATAGTGAATGATAATAGCAATGCTTTCAAAAATGTAAAATTTTTAGTATCAATTTCGTAAGCTATTCTAAGCGCGTAAGCTGTGTTTGATTAGGTTTGCTATTTAAGTCACACTTTGAATCTGTACAATGTCTATTGGCAACGAATCTTGTACTTTGTACCTTGGTCAAATGACGAAGACGATACATGAGCTGGCAAACCGCTCTCCTACACCATGCTAACGTGAAGACTTAGAATCGTGACAGATTTAACATGTATAAACCTCTCTACACAACGGAGAGAACTTCAATGACACCAGTACTCGAACTCCCGACTCAACAAAACCGGCTATGAGTTCGTGACCATACCATAATTGCTCAAATACTCGTCACTGTGTAGGCTGTACATTTAGAGGAAAAAAGGTATGGAAGCATAAGAACCAATTTCAGATACTTCGGTTTCATTCACCTCGGTGACTTTCGCAGCGATTTTTGGCAACATTCGTCGAAATACAAAAGAAACAATTAAAACGATTAACTATCAAAGTTTGGATAATGAACTGAGGCGGCAAATTGCCAGGGAACTTGAAGCAGAGCAGTCTCTTATGCAGATTTAATTTTTTTTATTACCGTCGCACTCTATAGAACAACGCAAGGGCTATTGGTGACGATCTCATAATTTCCCCCTTTGGTTATGCAACAAAGATGACACCCGACTTTACATCCCACTCTAAAAATATCCACACCACGTTAATGTGAAGATGTGGAGCCACTAAAAATTTCGTATACATCACCCCCTTTACACGGCGAGTTTTCTGTAGCAGCAAGAGACTCTGATTTCCCGACTCTTCTACCACAAGTTAGTGACCATGGCCACTTGTCTACCACGGCCTCTACATCGGAGGCATTGCTAGGCTAGTATAATACCAGCATTAAAATATAATTTATGCAGACATTTTAATGAAAGAATGCCTGAGCAAATTCATTCAAGAGCCACGATGACAAAGAGAAAGAGATCGGCAACATCAGGACAGATTGGATGGAGTATTGATCTCCCTGTGTTGGATGGAAGCAGGTATAAAATCCTGGAGCTCTATGCTAATCTTTTTAGAGATACAATTGACCCTGTTTTCATTTTTAATGACGATTATCGTTTACATAAGTTTATCTCTGAGGAATTTCTGGAAAGCATGGATTTTTGCAAGGGGAATTAACCTGTTAGAACTTGCTTAAAGAACATGCTTGGGATGCTCTTGTAAATCGCTTTCCCCTTGCCTGACTGATCCAGGACCTGAAAACAATGTTGTTGGAAGAGTAAGACTGATTGTCTCAGGAATTCATAAGTTGCTTTATTTTCTGTCCTGAATTCACTTTGTGAAAATTGGATAACTGTAAGAGGGGACGATACTTCCTATTAACCCATTTTTTAGTTCCTTTCGTAACCTCTCTTTTAGTTTTTTCTACGCTGATTAATCGTACACACGAT
This sequence comes from Trichonephila inaurata madagascariensis, assembly GCA_019973955.1. Classification (NCBI taxonomy): domain Eukaryota; kingdom Metazoa; phylum Arthropoda; class Arachnida; order Araneae; family Nephilidae; genus Trichonephila; species Trichonephila inaurata. The sequence continues at coordinate 59,854 of BMAV01012892.1, forward strand.
CATGCGTGTAAATTGCAATAATGTTTTATTTTGTATTATATCAACTTATGTGTATATATAATTTTATTAAAATATGTACAGTATTTCTCTGTAGAAAATCAACTCAAGCGAAATTTCTCTTAATTATGAGCACTAATGCATTTCAAGTTGAAGTGTAACATAATTTTATTGAGAATTAATGTATTTTCAGTACATAAGATGACTCCATTTTTTTCCCCTTATTTTTTCTTGTAATGTCGTGACAATTATTTTACGGATATTAATTATAAAAACTTAAACAACGCTTTCGGAGAAAACATTTTTAGAAATATCAGAAAAATTCAATATTTATAAAAAAATCTTAAAAGTAAAGCAAAAATACATAACAAATGTAGCAAAGCTTAAAAATTCGTTATTAAACAATTATTGAAATGTAGTTATTTTACTTACGATCCGATTTTTATTTTCTTAAAAGAAAAGTTAAAACAAATCTAATGAGAATCTAAAAAAAATACCAACAACTTTTTTTAAAATTGTTCCTTGAATCAAGTTTGTCTGTCGCATGTTTAATGAAATCTCTATTTGACGATTCGCATCCTGACCTCGACGTTTTTTTTCTACCTCTAAAAAAATTCCACACAAAAACACACGTATTGTTACAAAATGAAAAATAAAATTGATCATGTCCTCTTCAAAGCCTAGTAGCAAATGAAATAAATCGATTAAGACTGGTGCGTAAAACAACAAAAATTTTCTTGAACACACAGAGAAACCTGATTACTTCACACCTCATTATACAACAAGCCAACCACTTTCTCAGTTTCGCGAAACGCATAATTAGAACTAAAACAAAGTACTTAAAAATAACCCAGGCTCATTATAAAAAAAATTCAATGGAAAGCAAATGTAATTGTAAAAAACTTTCTTGCTGACTGGGTAAAGGTGACTGGCACTGTAAAATATCAATGTTTTTTCTTTTATTGCATCAAAAATAACTTTGAGTATATAACGTTAAGTGAAGTCTTTGGAGCTGAACAATTAAAGTTATCTGCACACAGTAACTTCTATCAATTAATTATACATTTAACAAAAGATGTCGAAACCATTTCTAGAGAGTACTGTAAAGTTTTTGAATGATAAAAAAGAAATGAAATAAGTAATAGATAAACATCACGTTAATTTTTTAAGTGACATGTATATCGGAAAATAAGTTGCAAAACAAAAAATTATAAAAAAAACAACCCAAATTAAACAATATATATCTTCATAAAATAAATGAAATAATATAATGCTTTAAATGATTCTTTTTCCAATCAAGTCAACAGGCACCACCATTAAAAAGTATAAGAATAATTCAGGCAAGCTTTATTCTCACGGTCCTGTGTTGTTTTGTTCATTGTAGAATTTGTGTGAGATCAGTATTAAAAGTGTTAGTGTGAATAAAAATGTTAAAAGCAAAACTGAAAACGCTTTTCTTGGACACAAAATGTAACAAAATTTTCCAATTCATTAGAAATATACCATTATAAAACATATTTGTGTAAATGTAGTTATTGTATAGTTTATTAATTTTTTTGTCATTAAATCTGCCATCGCACAAAGGATTTTCTTAATAAAAACGACAGAATATAACGTTATAATGAATTAATGAAATATAAAGAAACTTTATATATAATCAATCTCATCTTGAAAATATGTGTAACAATATAAAATTCGTATTAATAATTGTAAGCAAATATATTAGAATTATGATATGCAGGATATTTAAAGGTAACTAACCGACTACGTTTGGAATATTTTTTTAATACATTTAGTGTCAGTTGAATTGCAATGTATATATAAAATTGCTTTAGGAGTATTATGACATGAAAAATGTATTTAAATGCAATTTTTTGGCCAAAGTTGGAAGGAAAGATGACATAGTTTCAAAACATTTTCCTTTTATGGAAAATGCTTCCCTTTAATAATATTACTCTGGTTATAAATAGCTAGGTCTTCTATACTGAGCCTGAACAAGGAATTTTGGAATGTATAATTTAGAAAAGTGGTTCTATTCATATTTTAATTAACCGGAGAGCACACAAATTCCAACAAAGAAAACACCGTTTATTATTTCCATTGATCGTAACTCTGAAAATAATGTGAATTTTTCAAAAGTCCTAGCTCAACCTATGTGCAGAAGTCTTAGCCGTAAACAAGCAAAATATTTTTTTATAGAAGCATTTTTCGCAAAAAGAAAATGTTTCGAAAATATGTCATTTTTTATTTATCTTTGCCAAGAAATTGCATTTAAATATATTTTAATTGTAATAGAATTCTTAAAGCAATTTTGTACGCATATTCTAATTCAACTGACATTAAATGTCCAAAAAAATTATTCAATGCTTTTTCAAAATCACTTTTTTGAACGTAACCAGTCACCTTTAAAAACAACTTATATCATACCGAAAAGATTTTTGAAGCCAAAATATTTCGAACTCTAAATTTTCAGTTCTCCTTAATTAAGGTTGCAAGCTTGTTACAGTTCAGTATCGCATCAACCAATTTCTTAAACGAGGTTCACTACGCATTCGACCTTTAGACGAAAATAGAGAAAAACTACAAAAATCACAAGATTTTCTCCTTCGTATACCTCTCCATTAGGCCCTTTGGATAGAATATAATTTCTTTTCCCTCAAAAGAATAATCTGCGAAGAAACAACAGTTGGCACCGGAAGACAAATATGGGATTTATTAACAGGGATGGGGGAAATGGAGAAAAAGGGATTTACTGCATCTGCAGATGATCGTGTTCACTTGCTCTCTTCGGCTTGTCTCTCTCTCTCGAGACTTCTCGATAGGGAAAGATCTGACATATGGGGGAAAAGTTAATCTCTCGATCCCCCTGTTCCCCTTAACTTGTTTCGTGACCCTTCAAATGTTGCGGTGGGTCGGAGATGACAAGGTATCGAGATGAGATTGCGTAAAGGACAATGCAACCACACTGATTTTCTCAACTGATTTTTTGCTGCATTTCGTGATATCTGATGACCGCGTTTTGCCCTTTTCCAAGTCAAACCTTCTAAAAATAAGCCATTTCTTAGTCGAAACTAGGTTGTCATCACTCAGTTAGTCAGTACATAAGAGAAAAATATAAAGTTCATTTAAATATCTGTGGAGACAATTCTAAGGGGAGAAGGCTTATGCTTTGTAGAGATTAGATTAACCGTAAAGGTAAACATAATATTTTTCCTCTTGTAAAAATGTTGAGAAGCTATTGTCAGGATTCATTTTGGGTCAGGAGAGTTATATAGAAAAATTATGAAAGGGAAGGGGAGAGTGTTTTCTTACAAAAATCAAAAATATACTGTTTAGAAAGCGATTTGGGGGGGGGGGGATGTTTCCTAAGACCTTTTCCTTATAAAATCCCAGAAATTATCTGTGTATTAAATATGTTTAATAATATTCTATTAATTTTAAGTTTAAAAAGATAGAAAAATTCCCTATCCCAATTTAAGTATGCTTTGGTGAACATTATCCGATTGTATTTCGAAAAAGAAAAAAAAAGTTTGAGAAAAGGAATAGAACTGTCTTGTCTCATTTAAATAATTTGTGCTGCAGGTAATCTACAGCTTGTGGGTACGGCTCCAAAACTTCAGAAATAAATAGGAGCGTTAAAAGCTTTAATTTCATCATTATGTCTTTTTCATTATGTAAGAAACTAATTACAAGGAAGAAAAAAATTGGAATTTATAAGCGTTTTATAATAGTCCCCCCTCCACCTCTTCTAAATTCACAAATATCTTAATATCAGTAAATTACAACAAAAATTAAAAATTCGATTTTATACAAATGCATGTTTTTCAGGTGGATATTCATATTTTATGTTATAACATTTCTGAAATAGGGTTTCATTTTTCGGAATACATTTAGGAATTTGAAGATAAAAATATCAAGTAAAATGTTTATTCAAGGTAATTTTTTTTAAAAAAATAAAATCAAAACAGATTCAAGTCAGTTTTTTTATTTTTCATATTAATATTAATCAAAATTTTTAAATGCATTCAGAAGCGAACATTCCAAGTAGAAGCGAAGCAAATAACTGCATCCCAACAAAAAACAGGAATTTTTTTTAACACACAAGCTAAGCTTCTAACAAATTTAGTAATTAAAGAAGAAAAAAAGCTTTTGAAATCTGTTTTTATTTTTCCGTAAAAGCCATATCGACATTTTAAATAAAATCTAGACTAAAAATGCCAAGCATCCTCTGTTCCTTTCTTCTTCCATAAGAAAACGTGGCCATGAAAGCCGTGTGATCATGGTCGCGAATTTGTGGCTGGTATAATCCTGTCTCGCTTTCGAAACTTAGTGCCACTGAAGACCCGTCGTGTAGAAAGGATGATGCACGTTACATCCGTCGAGGCTCAACTTCTTCCTGTTACGTGTTGTGGAAGTTTGGAAAAATGGGAGTCAGTTCAGGGGTCGTCCTCGTCACTTGGCCGAGTTTCAAAATTACGAGGTTCGTTATCAATAGCCCTCTTGTTGCTCTCAATGTCCGGAAAATTAAAATCAAATCCAAAAGAAAATCAGAAAGTTTACAATTGATATCATATGACCATGGATTTCTATTACTGTTTCCAGTTCCCCATTATCTTCCGATTGATTGATTGTCCATTGACATCACACTTTGAAGCTACATGAGCTATTGATAATGCATCTTATAATTTTGAAACTCGGTCAAGTGATGAGGATGACACTTGAGCTGACATCCCACTTTAAAAACTTCTACTTTATACAAACGAGAGAATTCTGAGCATCTACAAATTTAACGCGCATCAGCCCCTCTGCAAGTTGGGTTTTTAAAGAAACTCGCGATTAGACACAGACAATGCCGTCCACGAGTTTGAAAACTCTTCATAACGCGGCTATTGTGGATAAGAACTTGGAGAAAAAAAAACCAAACGCGTTTTAGCGGTACATGTTTTCTTGATGTTTGTTCCCGTTTGAAATAAAACGATTTAATAATTACACAACATATTTAAATACTACCTGCAAAAGGAAAAATGATGGATTACATAAGTCATTTTATGTTGTGTGAAGTTAGTATAACATTGAGGTACACTCAAAACTAAGACTACTAATAGATACACTGAAAATTCTTGCATTTCATTAATAATCTCCTTAGCGACATTTTGAGTAGTATATTGTTTGTATTTACATTTATCCCTCTGTCCTCTTTCAGATGGCTATCTTCAGAAAAGTTGTAACTTTTTGTCCTTACATAAGTATAAAATGGATAAGCGGATCATATAAACATATTTAGTAATTGTGTTTCCCAATTTCTTTAAGCCCCGATTATTAACTATTTTATATTATTCTTTGAATTAAAGTTTTAAAATTGCAAAATGCTTGATTCGAATGCAAGAACAAAAAGAATGAATTTGTTAAACTAAAGAACATTTGCAGAAAGAGACCGACTAAGCCAAATCGCTTATGAAGTACGACAATCCTGCATACACACGCAATTAGCAAAAATCTATACAAGCTGTCACAACTTAAACTAGAAGTTATAGCAAGCAACTTATCATGCAAAACTTTCTAAGAAATATATAAAATGATTCTTTTTCCATGTGTTGTTTTTGAAATTCCACATTTTTCTTAGCATATATGACGAGACTAGTGTTCGATGTGCCTCGTCACTTGATATATCGTGACAGGATCTTTGCGTATAGCGTGGCATTTTGAAAATGTTAGTAACTAATTTATTTTCATTTAAGTCCAAGAGACGATAAAATTGTTATTTAAATCCATTTTTTATTGATAATGGGGACATATAGTAAACATAGTGTAGTAACATAGCAAATATAGAATGTATAAACACAAATGTATACAAAACAGTACGATTACACTAAAATAATTTGATTGCAAAAAATATTTTCAGTGTTTTAATGTCAGTTTTTACTTACTATTGCAAATTATTGTAAATGTGTCAATAAAAGAATCAAATTTTTGAAAAATTGAGTAAAAAAAGTTTAAGTATGCCCCGAGTTAAAAAAAAAAGCAAAAAAAGAAATTGAAAACTCCGGTATATTATATGACGACTAATCTTGGATTTGTTGAATATATTTTTTTCACGTTACATATACGTCGTACTTTTCCTGTCTTGACATCTCTCGAGGAAGATTTTACTTAGTCCTTTCAGATCTACAAGCACGATAAACCAATGAAACAAGAGATTAATGTCAACTTTTTTGACATGCAACAGATCCCCCTCGATGCGATTTCGTGTGGGGAAAAAATCCGAGGCAGAACCTTAACAAAGCGTTAAAATCATCACGAAATCCGATATCATTCCATAAAAATAAGACGTTGTCAGAGACCGCAGTTACGATTAAGAAATATTTGACTGTGCTGCGTAATGTTAAAACTCGTATTCCTTAAATTGTATTTGTCATTATATAAATATGTGGTTGAAAAATAAGCCAAAAATTTAAATAAACTAAAAAAATCCAAATTTGCCAGATTTTTTTAAAAACTAAGAAATAGTTTTATAAAGAAAATTATCATTATGGATATGCGCATCTCCAGCTCTAGCTTATTCTGGTGTTATTTGTTGAACAGGGATATCTTAAAGATTAGCATACACAGCATATTTTTTTTTTATCTCGAAAATTCAACCAGAACAAAGTGGTAATAAAAACATGCATCAAAATTGATCTTTCATTGCTTAAGGACACGGTGCCCGCTTTTTATCGTTAAAAAAGGCGAGAAAGTGAGATTAAAGCACACACATGTTTAAAAAAAAAATGATTTCGAAAAGGAAATGATTGAGGAGAGAACGAAAAAAGAAAGTTAACACGCTCGCTAACACCCTGCTACCCAAGCTTATCATAGGGTAGAGTGGCGCATGTCGGCTTGTCCATGAACGTGTTAATAGAAAATGTTTCTACTAATCTGTAAGTAATTGCTAAAGATATCTTAGAAAAGGAACAAATGAAGGGCATAATTTCATATTTAGAATACAGTAAGCTCACAAATCTTATTCAGAAAGAACATTACTATCCCCGGGTCGCAAGAATATTTCCAACACAATTATTTGGAGGGAGTGAGTGTTTATTAGCGTCGCATTTAGAAAGTAGCAAGATTATTGACGAAGGAACTCGTAATTCTGAGACACGGTAAAGTGGCGAGGATGACACCTGAGCTGGGACTCCACTCTCCTAATTTCCACAGCACGCTAAAGTAGTGAGAACAGATTTAACGTGCACCCTCTAAACGATGCGTCTTCATAGTAGTTCTTGAGCTCGAACTCATAACACGCCGACCACGAGTTGCAGTGACGATGACCACTAGACTACTTTAGCCACCAGAATTATTTGGAATAAAAATAAAACACCACATCCAGTGCCGATTTAAACTCATTTCAGGCCCTGGGCGTAGAAGATCTACAGGCCTTCTTGGCACTGGCGGATAGAAATTTATAACCAGAAACTCAAGTTAAGTCCAGCTTATTCGGACCACAGGCTCCTGGGCCCCCGTCCTAATCGCCCAATGGATAAACCGGCACTGGCCAACCACAGGTACCACAAAGTACCTTCATTGTGCATTTTGAAGCTATTTTCATTTGGTTATGAGAATATTTTAGATAAATATTAAATAAATTTCGAAAAATTTCAAGAGAATGTGTGAGTGTGTAAAAATTAATCAATTTTTTTATCTGCATAAACGGATATTGAGTTGTCTAACATAATATTAAGATGATGTAATCTTATTCTGATATTAAAAGTCCACCAGCGCTGAAATAATCAATTATTATTTAATTTTCGAATTTTTTTTTATTGCTGTTTGAAGAACATAGAAGCATTTCCTACTTCAAGAGAGAGAAAGACCCCCCAAAAATCTAATTTCTAATAACATCACCGAAGTTTCTTAAAAGCCGGTTGAATGATCCGAAGCATTAAGGGAAACTTTATAGACCTTTGTTCATCAGTGCAGTCGAAAGAGAACCGTTTCCCTTTTTCGAAAAGACAATCTAATATAAACCATCTCAAGACAGGAGAGAGCAATTTAGATTAATGCTTTCTTCAGTTCATTTATACTCCTTAAGAAACAACAGGATGACATTGATTTCAAAAAGGTTAGCATTGATTCTCATCTCGTTGCGGCAAACGGGAGTTCATATGTTGCTACATTTCGCAACAGATGGCGCCACGGATTCGCATCCAGCAGACGATTTATCGCTTGATGACTGTACGGTAAAATTGCTTTTACATTTTGGCGTTTTTTTTTTATTTTCTTTTTGGGAATCTTTTAAATTTAATTACAGAAAGGGAAAAGCCCAATCTCGGTTAAGAGGAATTTTTTTCCCCTCCTCCTCTCTGCCCTGTCTTAGACAAAATTGAGAATTTGCATCACGCAGATTCAATGGAGAATTTTAACGAGATTTCGTAAATTATTTGTCTGTATACATACATTTTAAGATTGGAGGATTCTTTATATTAATGGCTGCAAGTCGAATGAATTGTTACGCTACTGTAGAGAGAAGAGAAGGGAGTGCAGCTGGAAAGTTAATAGGTACGAGGGAGAAGAAAAGTTTGAATAAGTTCGTTTCGTACTCTGTTTTCTTTAAAAAATGCTATAATTGAAATTCTTTAATTTGCATGAAACGTTCCTCAAGTAAATTACGTGTAACTTTTGTTTATTGAAGTTCCTCGGATTACGAATAATTTTCTGCCTTTCCAAACAAATGCATTTAATCCGGAAATAATTTTCCATTAAATGCTTTCTTTGATTGCTTATGAATTTCAAGTATCACGAGTTCCTAATAACCACAATTTTTAAATGAAAATAAAAAAAATAATTTTAATACTGAGATTTTATATATTTCCATACAACTTGAAATTTTCTTTAATGAAAATTTTTTAGTAAACTGATCTCACTAAATATCTCTAGCAGAATATATTGCTGTATGACCAGTCCGTATATATATAACTGTTTCTTTCTTTTACTTACTTATAATATCCAATATTTATACATCCTGCAGTATGAATTATTTTTAGCGATATATAAATTAGTATCAGTAAAAAGCAAGTGGATATTTTTCTTCTGTAATTGCAACGTGTTAAATTCTGAAAGAGCTCTCTAAATAGCTATAAGAATATATTGGGGTAAAAATCTGAGTGTTTTTTTAAACCCGAGATTTATTTATTGATATTCTATGAGTTATTTTGGATTCTAATCTAAATTAACAAAATTGTTTTTTTAACAATGAAGTATTCCCAATTTGACAGGGAGGAAGCACGATTTGCTTTTACTGTGGCTTAAGCAGACTTATTTTTTTTATGGGGGAGGGGTATATTTTAAAAACATATAGACAAATGCACCGAAATGTAAGATTTATGCGTTGATCTATGGCAGGGGTGGCCCACCAAATGACCTTGCGGGCCATTTCGGAAAAACATTTTAATCCCGTGGTCCGCATATAAAACAGCTGTGATATATATTTGTTACAAAACAAAAGTATTGCACAAAATAATCGTATTTTGTAAATTGTAAAGAGTCTCGTGGACCACAAAATTATTCAAGGCGGGCAGCGGGTAGGTCATCCCTGGTCTAAGGGGATTAAACTCCCCCGCCCTTTTCCCTTGTGTACGCAACTGTGCGTTTACTTAATTCTGATTCACTTAGGTTTTGTAAAAAATTAAGAATTCATCAAGGTCTAAAAACTTCAAGAGAAATCATTGCAATTAAACATTTTGCAAGCTTAATGAAATATTTTCTAGTTCTACTGTTTCAATAAAAGTTAAAATATTTGATTGAAACATTAAAATATCAGAATTTAGATTATGTGCGAATACAAACAGTCTGTAATAAACACTCAAATGTTTTTTAAAAAAATACTATCAGAATTTAAATACGTATTTAAATGGAAACAAGAGAATGGCTCCCTTATATATTTCCAGTTCTTCATTTCTCTATTCTTTATTTAAGGCTGTTTTCGGTTAATGTTAAAGAATAGGACCCGAATTTGGAACATTTTTTCAGATATAAAAGAAATGAAAAATAATATGATATTCTGGCTTCACTATCCTTTAGAGAGCAGCATTTTTTTTATCATACTTCCCATTTTTAACCGAGTTGATTCATTTTTTCTGGTATAAAATGTGTTTCGCATTTTTTCTCCTATACCGTAATGTTAAATGGGCTTTGTCTTCACGTATTAAAACAAAAAAAAAAGAAAGTATTCACGGAATATATTGAAATTTTTAAAAATACTATATTGTTAACAGAGGTACGAGTTATATTGCAAATTTCCATGGAAATTGGGTCATTTTTCTGACTGAAAATGTGTTTCGCGTTTAGTTAGAGCTCTCGTACTTTTACCGAAGACAGCCTTAAAAGTATTTACTCTCACAACATTTTTATATGCTACAAAAATGGATTTAACTCTTAGAAAAATTGCGATGTACCTAATATATCTTCTGAAAAGAAGGGAAAACGCATTAAAAAGCCAAGATATTTTTTGAGTAATATCTTACACTATTTGAAATTTTAATTAACTTGACAGTAGTTTCATTGTTGAAATAGAAATAAATTTAGAATTAATATAGTTTTAATATGTAGTAATAGTAATAATAATCAAGCAAGTATTGAGAATTGTGACTGTGTGAATAATATTTCAGACATCAATACGATTAATACGTTTATGAAATCAGAAAATATTAATATTACTTTTATTTTCTGAAAAAATTCATACTATTTCTCTTGTTGAGAAATTTGTTCAATCCTTTCGAATATTAAAATTTCCTTTTTTTAAATTTTGCGATCAATAATAAATCTCGTGAAAATTAAAAGATTCTATAGCATTATTACTATATGAATGTCAATTTTAATATTACTATTTCAACTCAGAATTTTTAGTGAAAACGATTCAGTCACAAGCGAGATCAATTAAAATAGAAACAAAATCAACAAAAACTTAAAAGACGAAATTCTCAATATATATATATATATGAAATGTTTTATACATTTATTAATTCATAAACTTCTATTAAAATCACGAAGTAGTATAGAGCTTAGCTAGAAAAATCATTATCATAAAATAATAAGAAAATCAATAATCTGAGCACTCCATTTACATACAAGACTACTTCTCCATGTTGAATATGATAATTTTGCTTACACTTAAGGTATTCGACAAAGCGTTAGAAACCGTGGTTTTGAAAATGCGTGTAAATGAACAATATTTTTGGTATGTAGTATCCTCTGAATAAGAATATACATACAAAATTGTTTTAAGAATGGTATTACTAGAAAAAAAATATTTAAATGCAACTTTTTGATGAAAATTAGGAAAGAATTACATATTTTCAAAACATTCTCCTTCTATTGAAACTGCTACTATAATGACAATATTTTTTCTATATATGTGTAATTCAGACTTTGATATGGAAGCTGAACTAGGATTTTGAAATATATTATTTAGAAGCAGATCTATTCATATTTTAATATATCAGGATAAAAAAAATTAAAAAAAATTATTACTTCAATTGATTGTAACTCTGAAAATAATGTGATTTTTTCAAAAATCCTAGTTCAGGATCTGTATAAAGAAGTATTATCTATTTATAAACAGAATATTATTATTATTATTATAGAAGCATTTTCCATGAAAAGAGAATGTTTAGAAAATCTGTCATACATTCTGTACTTTTAGCCAAAACATTGCATTTTAAGTAATTTTTCATTGTAATAATATTCTTAATACAATTTTATATGTTTATTCTAATTCAGGTGACATTAAATATCAGAAATATTATTCATTTACACGCATTTTCAAAACCACGTTCCGAATGTGGTCGGATACATTAAGAAACTGGAGTATTAAAAATGTATTGTTTTAAACATATAGAATTTAACCTCGAAACATGTCGAAACAAGTAAAACTGCTACAACGTATCCAAATAACATTATATATCTAAAATATATATACTCTCAGAGGCGCACACAAGGAGAGGGGGGGGGGGGGGCCTGGACCTCCCCTTAACTCTTAATTTTTTCTTCGATTGATTATAATCCTATGTATATAGTACGTTAAATTTAATTAAGTATTTGTAATTAATAATTAATTATTTAATGCTAATCATTTATTCAATAACAAATTTTTTGTTGTTTTTTTTGTTCCCGAAAATCGACAAAACCAAAAGAATATCTTGGCGGCATCTTAGAGCATGATACGAGAATGGTGGACTTTTAACCCTGGACCCCCTCTCTAGTAAACTTCCTGTGTGTGCCACTGTATACTCTTCAAATTCATTTATTCATAACATATTTACTTTTCAAAATCTTTTACAAGGCGTTATCAATAAAGAATTTCACCCCATTTCATTCACTCAAATGGAACAGATAAAAACAGTGTTAAAGTCCCACAATATCAAGCGTGCTTGTGTCAAAAAGAAAGAAGAAATAACGATTTGTACGCGTGGAATCTGCTACCTAGGAACATTAGCTACTTTCATGTGATCGTGGGGGATCAGTGAGCAAAGAATTCATCGAAGCGTGCCTCCATTTGCAAAATGACGAACAGTGGGGATTATGACCACTTTTACAACTTCCGTTCGGATTTTGATGCATCATTTAACCCTGGGTTACCCTCCTTTCCCTAATATTATATTACACCTAGAACATCTGTTGTCCAAATAGCTATTTGGATACAAGGTGATCATTTTTATCACACTCCGCATTAATTGTATCAAACCAAGTCGCGAAATTAAATTCAGCGATTTTGGTTTGTTCTAAAGGCCCATTTTTTTAATCTTTTCGCGGAAAAATTAACTTCCATTTGTATTTTAGAAAACACTTTGAATTTCTAATATTCGATTTGATTAAAATAATTAAATACTCTTATGAATACTCTAAAATATTCCAACTTTTAATAAATTATCGTAAGACGAATTTGGTATGTGTAAGCATATATTTCAAACTCTACATTGGATGGATCTCGGCTGTATTGAAGGCAAAGTATTATAGCTAATCAGAGCCTGCCTATGCGGAAAAGATGTTCTATTGTATGGAGATTAGGAGAAAATAACAAACTATAATTTAGAAACTTAATATTGCCACAAAGGGGTTGAGTTTTGGAAAAAGATGGAAAAAAACCTAATTTTGGTTAGATGTTTTTATATACAAAATAAGAAAACAAAAATTCTGCAATATGAATAACCAAAAGTAATGATTTACTGATTAGTCAGTGGCGCACACAGGAATTTTTCAAAAAAGGAGGTCCAGGGTCGAAAGTCCACCATTCTCTTATACTCCAATACGCCGCCCCACATATTCTTTTGATTTTGTCGATTTTCGGAAACAAAAACAGTAAAAAATTAATTATAGAATGAATTAGCATTAATTAATAAAATTAATTATTAATAACAAATAATTAAGTTTTACGTACTATATAAATAAGATTATAATCAATCGAAAAAAAATCAAGGGCTATGATTTGGCCCAGCAGCAGCCCCCACCTCTTGTATGCCCCACTGTTATTAGTTATTAATACTACGTACTTTGAAACATTTCAAAAAGAAACTGTCTGACCCAAGCATTTTTCCCATCTTTCGCTTTATCGTGCACTGTAATTTCGAATGTGAGTTTTGTTAAAAATTTAATACTAAAGAGAAGTTGTTAAATGTACAACATGTGTGTGTGTGTGTGTTTTCTTCTTTTAACTATTCAGTAATGTTCTCCCATCGCAATGAATGTTAAAAAGTTTTAAAATAATGTTTCATTTTGACAAAAATTAATTCCACTCTTTACCATAAAAAAAAGCTCAAATACCTAAGCTTGATTCTCCTTGTGGGGCAGTACTTGACATAAAAATTAATTTTTTATTTTACTTTTTTCCTTCATCTATTTACCAGAGAACATCTTTTCTGCATAGATAGATTTTAAAATTCTGAAAAAGAGTACTTTGATCCACTCTTCAGTGCATCCCTCGTTGATAGTGATTAGAAAGCTTAAAAATCATAAATTATCTTAGTATCTAATTAAAGCTGCGCGACTGTTTTATTGCCAACTTTATTATGCATTTATTCCCGAATGAGTTTGTACTTATCAATGATAATCCAGCTCAGAATTTTTTTGTATATGCTAAAATAACGCTCGTTTTATGAAGCATTTTAGTGAGATTTGATATTGATGCTGAATTTATTAACGGAGACAGAAACACGAAGACATTGGATTAATAATAAAAGTATATCATTAGAAAAATGCCTTTTCTCTACTAATGTGTTCTAGAGCATTCGAAAATTAAATATGAGTATTAAATGCAAAATTTGATTAAATTTAATTGCGCCGAAATCGGTCTTAAAATGTGTCAATTATTATACGAGTTGCTGCAGTGGCGCACACAAGGGAAGGGTCCTGGGGGTCCGGACCTCCCCCAAAGCCCTCGATTTTTTTCCCGATTGATTATATTTCTAAGTATATAATACGTAAAGTTTAATTAAGTATTTGTTATTAATGATTTTTATTAATTAATGCTAATTATCTATTCAATAATTAGTTTTTTTTACTGTTTTTTGTTCCCAAAAATCAACAAAATCGAAAGGAGCATGATACAAGAATGGTGAACTTTCGACCCCGGACCCCCCCTTGAAAAATTTCTGTGTGCGCTACTGAGTTGCTGTGAAAAGTATCCTGATTATTATATTTATAAGAACATTAACTCTCACTTTTAATTCATTTAAAACAAAATGCATGGAGGAAAAGTGCAATTGAAAGAAAAAATCTAGCAAAAATAACTTGAAGAGCATATGTAAAATCGATTTATCAATCAAAGTCGAGACAGGAAAAGTAATAAAATCTCTGTTTGCTTTTACACAAAAACTAGGCAAAAACGTATTTAACTACGCTCAATTACAAATACCACCCTCCATGGGTGATCAGAAAAAGGTTTCGAAGAAGCAAAACTTTTTTTTCCCCCTTCACCGCAGGAGCCCAAATGAGTCAAGTACGAGCGTATCAATTATTCCACGCATTTCAAACAAACATTAAAAATGTTGCCGAGCACAGAAAGGCAAGACAAAACTATCCATCTCACTTTCTCGTTGCGGCAGGATTTACGTCTCATCGACTTTCATTCCCAAAACCTTATTTTTGTCACAGAAGGGGGCGGCAACGACAAGTATTTTTTTCCCCTGCCTTCCAGATACTTTTTTTATACTCTTTTATCACCGTCCTCTGGTTTGAATAAATATATGTCGTCCAATTTCTTTTTTTTTTTACCCTTCTTGTTAAGCAAATCAAAAAAATAAGATTCTTCGAAATCATACACTCCCATTGTAGGTTACGGCCATAAGAATACGCAGAATGCGTAACATCAGAAAAAGTGTACTCAGATTGTTGCACATAAGCTTTCATCATTTTCATAGAGACCGGGAAAAGGGGAAGAATTCATTCCTCCCCACTTGTTTGATCGCTGCTTTCTGGAACAATGCGTGTGGCGACGCCTTTGAACATGAGAATCCACTTGAATAATAAGGCATGTTTCGAAAATTCTTGGAAGGTGCTTGTAGTTTTGATTAATAGGTAGCTTTTTTTTGACACGTCTGATTACATATCATTTTCGCTATAATAGAATTAGGATGTGAGAATTAAAGGGAGATCAAAATTGCAAAAGTCCTGCAAGTGGCAGACTGTGTGTTTTGACACTACAGGCTATTTTTTGCTAATAAAAAACATCTTAAAGCCTTTCTTGCAAGACTTTTTACAATGGAAGCTTAACTTTTAAAATGCAAAAAGAAACTTCCTTGAACTGTAAAAGAGAATCTATTGAAAGTCCTAACCGTTTTAAAACGTAGTATGTTCACTAACAGCCTGTACATATAAATTGGTGTTCATTCTAAGACTGAAATAGGGATAAAACATAGAATAAAAAGAGTATTTTATTTCATAAAAAGGGGACAAAAATATTTAACTAAACAAAATTTGAAAAGACAATTAAATAGAAATTGTAATTGTCGAATTCAGAGCCATTTTTAACCTCTCCGGCTCCCAAGGCACTTCTAATTGTTTCACCCCCTATTTCCAGAGCACCCCCTCCTTCAGTTCTTACCTTGACAGTTTTGCTTCGGGAGTTATCTTCCTTTAACTCTCTTACTATTCCCCCCTTTTTTGTTTTTGATCTTTGTAAATTCTGTCCATTATCTACCACATATGGACCCGCCGTGTCCCGGATTGGCGACCGGCAGCCGTATGAAAAGGATAATGGCATGGCGTGGCAACTCTTGTTCAATTATTTCCCCTTACTCCATCATTGACCACCCAGCCACCCTTTTATAAATTAGTCTAGTAAATTAATGAAATCGTTTGTCATTACAGTATAGACTATATTATTGTATGAACTTTTTTTCAACTTGTTAATTATCCTCTTTCCCATCACTTATCACTTTAATATCTTTGACTTTTAGACATACTTATTCTTTGTTGAGTCACTGTTATTGTATAACAAAGGCTTTCTTCTAGCTGTGATCATTGCAAATTCATGAATAACATCACTGAAATTAATTTTCACAGTAATATCATTTTGAGTGCAAAGCAACAAACTGCTAAGCTTTTCTTTTTCCATATTAAATATCACTTCAGTCTTTACTGTCTAGAAGAGGGGTATCCAACCCAAATGACCTGGCGGTCCACTTCAGTTGATTGATTGATTGATTATTAACGTCGCACTGTTTAGCTACACGAGGGTTTTTGGCGACGGACCACGTAATTTTGAACCATGGTCACAGGTGACGTGGACGACACCTGAGCTGGCACCCCCCTCCGCGGTCCACTTCAGAAAAACATAATCTCGCGGGGCGCACATAAAAATATGTACCTTTATATCAGTTTGAAAAAAAAATTATTGGGGTGAAAATTTAAAACAGAATGGATTATTATTGTTTTCATTATTTTTCATGTATACAGACATAAATAATATAGTAATGTTTATATAACATAATAATGCAATGATCAAATAATGTTTAAAATATTACAGTTGCCATTTTCTTGAAAACTACGGTGTTTCTTTTGAATTGATCTTTCGTTACTCATTGTTGACATTTGATTGTGCTGTCATTTGCAAACGATTAATTATATATTGCCCTTTATCTTAACCGTTCTGAATATTTTTTTTAAACATTAAAAAACGTCTCTGACTGCCTCTTGCTCTTTTTGGGCACTCCAAATAGAAGACGAGGAGGAGAAATGAAAGGTCGCACACACAGAGAATCATGTACCGGCCATAGTAAAGGATATGCATAATGCAATTCGAAATTTTTTGAAAAAGTTATTTATTATAGAAAAATCAAATGTAACTGTTTGATAAATTATAAATCTATTTTAATCTAAAAGACATTTCTATTATCAAAAAGGATTTATTTTAAAACAAAAACAGGTAACAGATAAATACATTGTAGATTTACACACACATTATATATATAAATTTCCCTTCAAATAAATTTCAAAATGAAAATACTTTAAAAATCTGATATTTAAAAATTTTTAAAAAAGAGGGTTCCACATGTGGCCCGCGTGTTGGACACCCCTGGTCTAGACGGCAGACAAAACTCTTATGATTCACTAGGTGGTAGTACGTTGACTATAATTTTAATTTTCTTCTTTTGCCCTATTATTTTTTGCGCCCCTAAATCTTCTGCATCCTAGGCACTTGCTTAGCCTGCCTATGCGGAAAAGTGGCCCAGGTCGAACTAACAGTTTTTGTATGTTAAACATATAAAAATATTTGAATGATCAAATTCTTTTTTCCTTAAACAAATTATTTACTGTCTAAGTAAACATTCAAAACGTTAGGCAAGATTCCATTGATTAACTGATCATTAACATAGAACTTACAAGCAACTCGGCGTAACACATTTCTTAAAGATAAACCTCATAATTCTGAATCACGGTCAAATTGATGCAGATGACATCTGATAATTGGCACTTCATCTCTCCTAACTTACACATCACGCCAACGGGAGAAATTTAAGAATCGATAAATTCATCGCTCATCAACTCCACTACATAACAGGTATTTAGTGGAATCTGAGCATGTGAGTCGACTGAGATATCTCAGAATTCACTCTTTTTGTAAGAATATCTTTAGTTCCTTAATTTAAGAATGATATATAATATTGTTATTAATATTGTCGTTTGTTATATTAATAAAAACAACGGCATATAAAATTATTAATATAAAAATTAATGCAGATCTAAAATAAATTACAAGCTCATTGATATTGAAAATGCCATTCGAATTGGTCACCATTTTTTAAAAATTTTATAAAAAGATTTTTTTCCCGTTACGGTTGAGTGGCAAAAAAATTTCTTTACGGATGATCTGTTCCATTTATATGAAATGGGAGCTTCGAATGAATATGTATTGTTTAACATTTGATATTCAGATAAACGTATGATATTTACATTGTTATACATGAGAATTTAAACTGAAATCATACTTTAAAATATAAACTTCCGAGTAATTATTACAAAGCTTGAGTTACTTTTTAAAAAATTTTTTATTTTAGCATGAAAAATCTATTTGAAAAATAAAAAAAAGACCTTCAAAAAATAATTTTCCATTTGATATCGAATTCTTCAGACTTGTAAGGGGAAAAAATCAACAATTTAGAATTCCTTTCAAGAGAAAAAGGTTTTAGGGACATTAAACCTCACTAAAAGGAGCATAGTCATGTTTAGCATGGATTTGTTTGAATGCGATTAAAAATGTATTTCTCAACCAACCCCAAAATATTATAAATAACAATTACCCCCTTCCTCTTTTTGCGTTAAGAAAAAGAATCATTCCAATAAGTCTCTTGCATGCTAATTAGAAAGTATGAGTCACCAAATTTGCCTTAGCATTCAATAAATTCTTTTTAAATAATAATTTAAATAAAACTACTTAAACGTAATATAGAATGTGTTTTATTACTTATCTTTTTATTAAACAGAATTTAATATTTCAAAAATTGTATTTGGTTAATGATAGAAAATTTAGCACAAATTTAGTTTTTAACTTGGAACACTTGGATAATTGATGGAAGTACAAAAAAGAAACTCGAAAATATGATTAAGAAACGGCTGTCTACAATTTTCAGATCACTAACTAACGAGTTTTTAGGTATAAACTGTCAGGCTAAATTTATGAAAAAATTTAGGTATTATATTATAAAAATGAATACGAAAACCTTCTCGTATACTCAGAAATATTTTAGTTCTAAATTTCTTATCTCTCTCCACTTTTCTAGGGAAATCCCTCAAAATAATTTGAACAAAGTACTTATAAATTGAGAAGGGGAGGGGGATTACTTTTCCTGTTGATATTTTTGCTAATATGGGATAAAACAAAATAGTTACAAAGAGAATAGGAGGAATTGAAAGACTTTACTAACATTACTATTATAAAGGAGAAAAAAATATTAACAGATCTGATCAAGAGTTATTACTCAAATTATTCAAAATACAAGTTATACAAAGCAATAATTTTAAATTTTGCGTGTGTAATATACTTTTTTTGAGGGTTTACCAATACTGTAAATGTTACACAACCGAAAACATATATTTTTCGCCTTTTACCTTCCTTTTTTCATAATTTACGTTCAACTAAAGCGAAAATAAAAAAGTATGAAGGGAGAGCCCTCTGGATTTTCTCCCTTCTCAATATTATGCAGCCGTTCCAAAATTCTGTGCTTATATTCCTGGGTAGCAAGTGCTCATGCGTGCACCCAGATATAGTCCTCGCTGAGGATGATTTCATTATACGACAAGTAGGGACGAGGGTACAAATCCAATTGAACTTCCCCTGCTTGCCCTCAGCTAACGTTTTTATATGTATTTTTTCGTGCTCTCTCCTTTATTCCTTTTTATTGTTATTACTATTACCTCTACATTGTTGTTTCTGTAGCTTTATGCAATAAGTTAGCCCGTGGGGATGAAGAGCCCACTGCAGCTCTGGTTCACCCTCTTTTTCTGAAGTGTATCGGAAGATCAAATGCCCGAGAGGTCGTGTTCAGAAATTTTTATGTATTTTCCCTTTTCCGGGCACACGTGCAGACTTGTGGTTTGGTTATGCGCCGTTTTTTATTCATTTATTTTTTTTCTTCTTCATCCGTTCTTCTCTGAAAATCCGTAATTTTCTCCGATTTCTAGTGGTTGCATTAGTTAGAGGGCGAATATATTTTCTTACATGTACCAGTTTGTGTTATATATATGATGACATATGATTTTATGATTAATAATATATCCATGTCTTTGTTACTCAAAATATTTGCATAATGGGATCGCCTTTCTTTATGAAGAATTTTTTTCAATCTTTCTAAGAATAGGTTTATCTTGCTTGAGCATGATATACTTTGCAACTTAACAATTACTTAAAAGTAAAATTCGAGGGTTGTTTATTCATATTTCCAAATTCTTATTTTAATGAACATAATTCGAGCGACAACTTTTTTTTAAGTACTAGAATGAAAACATTTTTTAAAAATATAAATTTAAGTTTTAATAGATGAAAAAATTCTACAGAAGAATAACATTTTTAAAGGAAACTATTAAACACAACTCTGTTTAATCTGTTTGATTTAAAAAATAAACATTTTTCAGATTTTTAACAATGATGTAAAAAAGCGTACCTTTCCACCGAGTAGCAAAGGTACCAGCAAGCAATTTGACATACCATATACCTCAAGGCAATACTTTTTACTGAAATTACAGGAAGTTTATATTTTCCACCCATCAAGTATCATCTCCTTCCCTTACAATCTTGCGAATTTAAAATTTTCAACCAACTCTTTTATTTTCTATCGCTATTTCTATTGAAAAAAAAAAAGGAGAGAGAGAGAGGAAAAAAGGGGGGAAACGATTGGAAAGGGGAAAAAAATCCACTCTACTCCTTCCCTCCCCTCTTCTTTGAGACAGTCTAGCAAAGGTATCTTCCTCTGCGGGAAGAAGGAAGAAAGAAAAGAAACCACAGCCGAAAACCTCAAAATGCCCACGAGTTGTGCCTAAAAACAAAAGGGGTCTCGGCTTAGATGTTGATGCTGTTCTTTTCGTTTGTACGGCTTTGATTCCGAATTTTTTTTTCCACCCCCGAAGTCGGGGGAGGTGGGGGAGTAAACTCAAAGAGCTCATTTCCGTTCGAAACGTATCGTTTCCTACGCGTCCTCTGCACGGTTGTTGACACTCCCATCCCTTACAGGAATAAGTACATCTTAATCCTCCACGCGAAAAATTTCTTGTTTGCTTGTCTAACGACATTTGGTAGTAATGCGTCACTTAACAGTATTAAATTTCCTCTTTGATTTGCAGGTCAGACACCGGAGCTCGACTTTACCCTTCGTCAATTGTTTGCCTCCTTTTCAAAATTAACATAGAGATGGCGGTTTTCACAAAACAAAGAGCAGATTCACGCTTGCTTTGGGCTTTGGAATACAATAAACTGGAAAGAGAATGCAGTGGATACATTTACCCCTTTTTAAAACACAGATTCAGTTAGTATTTTTATAATCCTCGCTCGGGACAACCTTCAAGTTTTCGCAAAGGAAGTTTTTTTATAAGCTTAAAGTATCCGATTACACTGGAAACTGAAGAGCATCAAAATTGTCTAAATGATTTAATGAAATATTAGCTTTTAAAAACATTTCTTTGTTTTGAATCCATAATCAGCTGAAAATAAACTACAAGCACCTAAAGTTATGATACATTTACTTATATTTATGCTAAAAGTTAACTTTAAACGAGTTTTCTATGATGATAAATTTTTGTATAAAGAATTAAATTTGAAATTTTGTAAAATTTTGCTAAATCATTTTTATATTGCTTTTGAGGATCCGAATGAGGATTTTTGAGAAATAGATAGTAATAATAGATTCATATGAAATTTTGATATGAACATCAACAACAAAAATTCCAGTATTGTTACTTCAATTTGCTACATTATTTGTGTGTGTGTTCGAGTACAAAACAGAAACCTCATTTAGAATTTCAAAAAGGGCCAATCCTTTATAAACTTAAAAACCATCATAAAAGCTATATATTCAGTAAATGATTTACTTCGTAAATAGTTATAATTTTTTTTCCACTTTGATTTTTACTAAAAATGACCTAATGTTTTAGGATATAAATGTTTTAAAAGTTACTTTAATTCTAATTTAAAAAAAATTATTTGGAAAAGTAAAAATGAATGAACTCTTATAAATATCTTAAAAATAGTTCACTTGCGTTTGGCACAATTTGTTTTATGTCAAAGATTGTTGTAATCAACCACATTTAGTCGGGTACCATAGAAGGTTAAGAGCAGGGGCGTAGCTACCGCCGTATTAGAGGTATCAATGATACGCCTCATTATGGGTGGCATTTAGAAGCTTTCAAATAAGTTTTATTAATAAGACCGTTTTTATTTATTTCCCAAACAAGGGTCCCAAAAGAATTCTGATACAGGACCCACTCAGTACTAGCTACGCCAGTGATTGAGAGTTTAGTTTTTTTTTTGCAAAATATTGATAATTTTGCTATTATACTTATTGAAAAGATATGTTAGGAATCTTCTACATAATAAATATGAATATACATAAATCGTATGTAATAAATACGAGTTCTAATGTTACAAAACAAGGATTGTTCAAAGTTAGATATTCATTATCTTAAAGATTAATATTGGCTAAATTAAAATTGCTATATACCTTAAGAGATTTTAAATTCATAAATCACACTATAGACTGTTTCAAATTGAAGTATTAATAATCACCACATTTTTAGATTAATTTTTAAAATGGTTCATTCGATTATTTTTGTTCCTACATTTAAAACTACTGTTTTCTTTATAAATATAAATAATATTACCACAATCTGTTGAATAACCTACAAGATAATAAAATACTCGATTTAATTAGTATTTACGCGTAAACACAATCCTCCATTCCATATGAAAGCTTGGATTTGTAATTTTTTGATGGACTCTTACTTAAGAATTCTTGCTCTTTATAAGACTTCTATCTTGATATTTGTTAAGAATCATATTATATTTAATAATTTTTTTTTAAAAAAGAAGAAATAGGTTACGACATTTAGAAGTTCAAACAACAACAATGCAATAAATATTTAGCACACACTTTATATCGTTAAATTATAAAGTTTTCAGGATTTCACATTATTTCCAGTAGTAGAAAGATAATGAATATACTTAAATTCTAATAAACTTTGTTAAAATCCAGTTACAAGTTTCTGTAATCTATAAATACGTGACATCATTTGGTGAAGATTTTCATCTTTTAGAAATGATACCATCAAAAGATTTTAATCAAAGCTCCACACGTTCACACATTGGGTTCTTTTTTAATCAATAAGCTAGAACAATAAAAACATCTTTAAAAAATATATAACTCTTTACAAAAAATATATAAGTTTTACTATAATATATTTTTGATATTAAGCAGAATGGGGGGGGGGGCGGGGTCATACAATTTCCATTTATAATTCATGCAATCAGATTAAATATCTGTTGATTTACAAAAGATCAGCGACTTCATCCGCCTATGATAAGCAAGAGATTAATTTCACAAAGGGAAAAAAAATAGGAGTAAATATATTTTTTTAATTATTATGATGTAATTATTGTTAACACAAAAATTGCTCCTCTCATAATCCCCCACTCAAAAGAAGAAAGCAATGAGAAATTTCCAGTAAAAAAGAAAAAAAATTTCCCTGTCCCAACAATTCCGTCATTAATACAATTTCTTTTGAAAATTGCCAGCCGTGACTGTATGCTTCCACTCACTTAGCACGCATCTTATTTTTCATTTTCTTTAATTTATACAGTATGTTTTAAAAAGAGAAGAAAAAGAACGAAATCAGTTGAAAAACAGTTTTCAAGATTATATATACAAGACACGCTTCTCAAAAGTGAAATATAAAAGGGAAAAGAAAAAGATTCAAGAGACCAACTCCTCCCCCATAAGCTCTTTCAACAACTCGGCGATAGCAGGGAAAAACCGCGTTTGTCTCGATTTTTGAAATCTCTCTCCTAACACAATCTGAACTGTTCTCGCTAACCAAGCCGGGCTATTTTTAGTTTGAGAAGACTGTTGTTCTTTTTGAGGTTTTGTAGTCCTCTCCTCTCCACTCCACCCAATCATACTCTGCTCTTCATCTCTCAGGCAGGGGCTTTTCATTCCCACATTTTTTCCTAATACTTAATTCTTCAGCCAGCCAGTTCCCCCAGCTTATATTAATTAACTGCATGACAGAAGTTTTCAGAAATTCCATTATCGAAGTAATGGATCAAGCAGGTATTCTGTTTAAAGCAATAACACAGATTCCTCTTATTACTATTAAAAAAATCTTATTTATAATTTAAATTGTGAAATAATGGGGACCAAGACTTGTTTACAGCGTAAATCGTTATTTGTCTCTGATGGTACTAATTGTACTTTATAATGAGCTAAATATACGCACACACATACCGTTCTTTCCATTCAAAATTTATTAGATGTAAGATACCAGAGGGAGGGTGGTTGAGGATTCAATCTCGCCCCCCCCCCCAATTGTTTAGATATTTTTTTAGAATGTACCCCCTACCCATAGGAAAATCCGTGTACGCTACTGAATGTTAAATTATATTATTTCTAATAAATAAGTTAAAGCACTTCTTAATTTAGCGTTATATTTTATAAGTAGAAATATTTCTGTAGATTATTTTCCCATATTCTATTCTCAGTTAAGTATTTATGTACGTGTGTAAGAGAGAGAGGGAGAGGTTACATTTTTTCTTATTTCTCACCTTTTTTAAAAAATTCTGATGAACGTCGGTAATGGTCAGTTTTAATTTAAGCTCATCTCGGGCCCTGGGCGCAGAAGATCTACGAGCCTCCTTAGCACTAGAGGATCGAAATTTATAACCAGAAAATCTGGTTAAGTTCAGCTTATCTGGGTCCTTCCAAGCTCTTCTGGGTGCCCGCCCCAAGCACCCAATGCATAAACCGGCACAGGTAAAAATGTCATTTAATAAAAATTTTGCTATTCTCATGTACCAGTAATCGAGATAAAATAAGAAAATTGATTATCAGATTATTCAGATTGGTAATTTAATTTTAAAAAAGATTAAAGCTTCAAAATCAGGTAATCCGGCGATATAACGCGCACTTTTCAACACAAAAAATGAGATTGAAGTTTACGAGTTCGTGTTGTATGTCAAATAAAAAAAAGATAGCTTTAAAACTAAAGAAAATATGAGCATAAAAAATTAGATTTCTTCTTATATATATATATACTGTTTTCTATAACGGAAATGACACACCGCATAAACTTTCATTATTAGATAACATTACAAGTTTGTTGGATTCGTTCTTCTGTTATATATTCAGGCACATCACCGCGAATTCCGTTTCATTTTCACTACCATTTTTACTCTGATTCACAAATAAATAATCATCTTCCGTTCCATCTAGATTGCTAGATATATATACTACATTTTTTAAAATTAATTTTCATTATGTCAAGTTTAATTTCATTTCATGCTTTAATCATCCATTCACAGACTATTTTCTAGAATTAAAAAAATATGAGCATTGCACATGAACATTTAAGATTTCTTCGTAAAAAAGATGCGCGTTTTACTATGAATATACCTTAAAAAATGTAGTTTGGAAGTATAGGTGCGCGAGTTATATATATAAAATTATTAGATCACACAAACGGTTCAAATAAAATACAACAAGAAAAACTAAACCTTGTTTTGTTTAAACAAGTATTCCCATCTCTTTTTTAAATTTAAAAAGTATTTTAGCAAACAATGACGTATTTTTTAGTACATTGATATTTATATAAATATCTGTAAAAAATAAACTTTCAGTTCCTTTAAAAATTAATTAGTTTTATTAATTAATAAATTATGATTTCTATAAATTATGATCATTACTTTTATTTGTGGAATTTATTGGGGAAAAAATAACATGTGTCTCGCTTTTTCAAAAGATGTAAAATT
>BMAV01012892.1:102525-188318 GCA_019973955.1 Trichonephila inaurata madagascariensis
TGAACTTGGATGAACGTCATGGTCGGATATGTAACTCTCATTCGGCTTCTTTCGTCTGTATTCGGAAAACTTGCTCCGACAAGATTGTCCACCCCTAAAAAGAAATCACGTGACTAAAAGAGGGACGTTTCCCCCGGGTTTTTCATTCAATTTCTACTATTAGCTCACACTGTCTATATATTTATTTATCTTCGTGGAATTTTCAATCGTTAATAAAATACATTTTAAAGCGCTCAATTGAGCTGAAATTTCATATACATGATTATTTAGGATGACAATACAGTAATTTAATTATGATTAGTAAAAATTACAAGAAGAATTACAAATACAGCCACGTTGGCGACTTGTGTCAAAACTTGAAAAGGTTTTTTTTCTCACATTTTAAAGCGCTCATTCGAGCTAAAATTTTCTATACACTACTGTTTGGGGTAAAAATACGATAATTTAATAATTAATTAAAATTAATTGACTAAAACTAATTATTTAAAGAATTACAGATACAGCCACGTTGGATTCATTTTTAGCGACTTGGGTGAAAACTTTATAAAAGTTTTTTCTCACGTTTTAAAGCATTCAGTTGAACTGAAATTTTATATACACCATTGCTTTGGATGACACAATAATATTCTTAAATAATAATTAATAAAAATTAATTACCACTTAATGTTGTGATTATGTCATATATATATACATATTTATATTAATTGTGACTATTTAATAAAAAGTAGCTAAAATAAAATTTTTCTTTGTTGATCTAAGTAGGAATTGACTTAATTTTTTTTATATATTACTTGTTTTAGTACTCAGTCTTCCTTCTTGTATACTTATTTAATTAGTTCATCTTCCCACGTGTATTTATTATTCAAGATATACTAGTAGGAATAACTATATAAAGGTACGATATTTATATTTTTGTGTAACTTTATTCTTGCGTCATTATTGAATTTCTTTCTTTTTAGTTTTGAGGGCACGATATAATAAATTGATGCATTTTTGCCAACATCCCTAATTATGTATAAATTTAAGATATTTTGTTTTGTATGAGAAATTGATGTTTAAATGTGAAATTGGTGTTTTGTTTATTCTGTCAAATCTTAATTAACTTATAATAATATTATTAATTACATAACCTATAAAGCTGCACACATTTTATAATAATGCATCGTTATTGTTGTGTGTCCAACTGGTCATCTAATAAACTTGGCAACCATACGTTTCGGTTTTTTGTTTCCCAAAAGATGAATAGTTGATGCTAATTTCAAAAGGGTCAATCCCTAGGAAATTTAAAAATAAATCAGATGATATTTCAATAGAAGAGTATCAAGTTTTAAAGTACGTATCGGGTTATTGCGTTCATAATATAAAATTCGAATACTATGATTACAAATATACATTTGTTGTAGACAAAAAAATCAATTTCGATTCAGAAAATGTCAAAGGGGCAAAATATTTGAGACTTCTGGATAGAGGAGGTTTAAAAATTTTCACAGATATTGTTATGGAAATCATCTCAACGCAATATTTTATTTATATATTATATATAATTTGTACATCAAAAAAATTCGAGTTAAAATATCTTAAAGTTGATTGCCAATTATCTTGCTTGACGAGCATGACAGAAGCATATCTGGAATTACATGAAATGTGAAATGTCTTGCATTCGTTTAATTCATCTTCTGCAAACTGTAATACACCTGCATTTTCATTTTTTAAAAAATATTCATTACATTTGGCAATATATACTTAAATAATTATTCAAAATAGAACAATGAAGAAATTTTAACGTAAAGGATAATCGAAAAGTGAAAAAACAAGTTCGATATAAAAAACTTAGTTAAAAAAATCATTTTTTTTTTCTTTTCTTGCCACTCTTGTCGTCAAGGGAAGTATAGAGTTGCAAAATGTTATCCTTCCTTCCCTCCAAAAAGTTATCAAATTCATTTGCAAAAATTTAGTTGCGTACACTGTGTGAAGCCGAATCAACTCTTCTGAACAAATTGCCTATTATTTTAAGAGGGGATTTTACTGTAGATTTTTCAAAAGACAAAAAACAAAGTCTTTAGTAGATTTTTTAAAATCAAAATTCCACTTAATTATGTCAAATGATCCAAATGAAAGCACAACAAAGTACGGAACAGTGCTTGACGGAGTTTTTTTTTTTAGGTATTTAAATAACTTTGAATCTAAAGTATTTATAACCTATTTCAGCTACCATAAACTTATCGTTTCCTTCTTAGAATACAATTAGTTAACAAATATGATTGTTTATTTCGCAAAAAATATTACTTTATAAGTACTGACCAGTGGCGCACACACGGGGGGGGTCTGGACCCCCCAAAGACCTTGATTTTTTTCCCGATTGATTATAATTCTAAGTAAATAGTAGGTAAAATTTAATTAAGTATTTGTTATTAATGATTAATTTAATTAATTAATACTAATTATTTATTCAATAATTAGTTTTTTACTGTGTTTTGTTCCCGAAAATCGACAAAATCAAAAGGAGCATGAAACAAAAATGGTGAACTTTTGACCCCGGACCCCCTTCCCCCTTGAAAAATTCCTGTGTGCGCGCTACTGGTACTGACATATGATTAAATAATTTTATATGACAATACTATAATATTCCCTTGTTTTTTATTCACCTAACTAATCCCTGAAATAACAATACAAAATTTGAAGTTATCACTTCTATCGTGTGGTCATATAAGCACACGCTCTTTTTTTTCATATTGAATAATTAATATGATAGTTATTTATAGCAGCGCGAAGAAAATTTGCGCTGAAATATAATTAATATAATTAACAAGCTGTTATTGTTACTCTAATGCCTCCTGTCTGACTATGTCAGATCGAGGCCCACGAAATTCATAGTGGCAAAGTGCTCGATGTACGTCTGTCGTTAGCTGTAGTTTTCAGCACCATACAGATGACAGTACAACTTGGTTCGATTCCACCCCAATTTTGAGGGATAGCACAGAGGTGTGGTCAAGGGCCTCTTTCACTTATCTTCTCCTTCCGCCCACCTTATATATATTAACGTAGCACTGTAAAGTAACATAAGGGCTATCTGATGCAAATTTCTGAAATTACTTTAGACGCCAAGTACTTAGAAATAAATTTTACAGCTTTTATACCAATAAAAAAAGTTTTTTTATTGGAATTATTATTTAAAAAAATCTTTGAGGAGGATAAATTATATTTAGGTTTAACTATTATGCTCCAAGACCAGTGACGCACACAGGAATTGTTCAAGAAAGGGGGGAGGGGGTCTCCAGGGTCGAAAGTCCACCCCAGTCTCGTATCATATCCCAATATGCCTCCAAACATATTGTTTCGATTTTGGGGATTGTCGGGAAAAAACATTAAAAAATAAATTATCGAATAAATAATCAGCATCATTAATAAAATAAATTATTAATAACAAATATTTCATTAAATTTTACGTACTATATACATTCAATTATAATAAATCGAAAATATCGAGGGTGATGGGGGGGGGGGCGTGGACTCCTCTTTTTGTACGCCACTGTCAAAAGACACTATTTCAATACTTTGATATAAGACATTGATTTAACAAACTTGAACTTATATGTATACACATTACTTTATATAATGTATAAATATTCAAGAAATCCAACTCCTTTACTATTTCATAGTATCCTTACAATTTATTTTAGAAATAAAAACTTACAAATATTATTTTTAATTATTTTAAATATTCTACCATCATTTCTACATTCAAAGAAATCTACCGAAAATTATATTTATCACATACAACATATTTTCAATTATAATATATGCTTCAGATTCGTAACTGACCGACATCAAAGCCAATATCCCTCTTAAATTTGAGCTACGAGGTCTACATCTGACTTGGCTACCCATTTTCCATATTTTCTTCATGCCAACTTGAGTACAGATGTATATTCCACAGATTTAAGTTCGTCAGCCACTCTATACGATAGGTATTTTGGAAGAATTAGCATTCAAACATGTGACTCGATTGAAAAAAAATTGACTTGTGCTCGAGATATCACGATATTCTCTTACCACGACTCTATATAGAAAATTGTACTCTGGAAAGTACAAAAAATATTGTTCTAAGGGTTGAGCTGCAATAATGAACATGTATCACATATTGAGCTGTTTAAAAATATTAATTACATTAAAATGAAGCGAGAAATAAACGTAAAATGTTCCAGCATTTGGTAAATAGTATAAAAGTGAGTTTTTTTACAATTTCAGGCTATTGCATTTTTTAAAATGTTATTTAACCATAAACAGATAGCAAAAAAGTATTTGGACATATCTTTTAATGAGAAAGCTTGAAAAATAAATAATGCAACTTTAAAATACAATGATATAGTAAATTAAGCAATTATATGAACAAATTTATCTAAGATTTTAGCATAAAATAGTCATCACTATATAAAAATAATGCGATATTAAATATATTTTTTTGTTCAACGAAATCTGGTAATTACCGGAAAAAACGACATCGTATTCGTACCTTTGAATTTCAGTTTCTATGCATGCCAACCAGTGACCCCCCCCCCCAAAGCCCTTGATTTTTTCCCGATTGATTATAATTCTAGGTATATAGTACGTAAAATTTTAAATATTTGTTATTAATGATTAATTTTATTAATTAATGCTAATTATTTATTCAATAATTAGTTTTTTACTGTGTTTTGTTCCCGAAAATCGACAAAATCAAAAGGAGCATAGTACAAGAATGGTGAACTTTCGACCCCGGACCCCCCTCCCCCCTTGAAAAATTCCTGTGTGCGCTACTATAATGCCAACTGTATGTGTCTATACATCAAAGATTTAATAAAGCATTGAGAAAACATAATAAACCTTTTTTCGAATCAAATGACAAGCAAAGACGCGTACAAGTGGGCACAAACTACAGCATTGTAAACAAGATTTACGACCCATAATAAAATACAAAATGGTGAATGTTTGTATGGCAAAAGTTCTATTGCACAGGGGACACATGCGAAACTCATTTTAATTTTACAATGCACAAATATATCTACCGGGGTATTCGTCACTTCAGGCTAATTCAGAATTTCATGATATATTTTAAAATAAATAATAAATAACCCGATAGCTGTTGAACTTTACCCTTTTTATGGGTTTTCTTAGACCCTACAAAGATAAATCTTTTATCGAAAGTTTGAAATTTGACTCCATTCAATATTCTTGGATTATTTATATAGTAACATTTCAATTCTAACAAGAATTTAAGAAAGCATTTAACCGAAGAATGTCGAAAATCGACATTCTTCGACACCATGTGCGCAAAGCTAATAAAATCTACGATCAATCAAATGCATAAGATAATACAATACTAAGGTTACTTGTAAGATATACACCTGTGCTTTTCAAGTAGATTGGTCGGTTCACTTTTTACTGGATTTCTTTAAATTTAACTGCTTTAAAATATACATTAACTTGAGTTGTTACGATTTTAATTTATCAAAAGGTAATAAATTTTTTTGTTTCATCAGTGTATATATAGTAGTTATTTTTAAAAATGAAAATTCTAAAATGGACATCATAAAATCTTTCTACGGATATCTAAGATTCACTTAAGAACCTTGGTCTTGCAGTAATCGATAAATTACAAACCAAAATTCTTGCATTGATTATTTTCTAAAATTAACGGCTTATTTTAAAAAGGAAATAATCCTTTAGATGTAAATAAACACTAGAATTGTATTACAAATGTATCCAAAATTTTCTTTCTCTGTAGCTGTCGTCAGGCATTGAGCCACTTATTTACCCCAACATTAAAATCCACACAAGAGCTCTACATTTAATGATAGGTATTCAAATTATTAATTTAGATAGACTTTTGACATTTTATTTCTAATATAAACTTAAAAGTTATTTTTAGTATACAATTGCATGAATTCTTTTTCTCTTGACTTGGAGACCTACAGATCAAATTCTAGGTTAAGTTATTCCGAATATTATTAATTTCAAGTGAGTGATTGAATGAATATAAAAGTCGCACTATTAAGCTACTCGAGGGATTTTGGAAAAGAAACTCGTAATTTAGAACCATGGTCACCTGACGATTACGCGAGACCTGAGCTGGCATCCCCTCTCCTAACTTTCACTCTACACCAACGGGAGGACGTTTGAACCTCAACAGATTTAACGGGCATCGCTCCTCCACACCGTGAGTCTTCAGTGGTACTAGGTTCGAACTCATGGCACGCCGGCCACGAGTTCATTACCTTGACCCTTAGGCTACCACGACGCCCCCTAATTTTTAACAAGAGGAATAGTCTTTATTCTAAGAAAAACAAATTAATACGCGCTGAACTACTGTATTTAAAAAAGTAAAAATATCAAACACAATTTTATTGAATAAATAAATTATTATTGCTTTGAATGTATTGGTATTAGCAATTTTCCGGATCTTCCATTCACTACTCGCTTCTTCGATTTGTCGAGCATTGCGTAAAATAAATACTATCGTAAATCAATGCACATTTGATATCTATCGTGGGAATCTTATGCCATTTCAATTGCTCAGGGACAAAGCAAGGTGATAAGTATCTCTCCTACAGAAAGTTAATACTTCATCTACAAACTGTGAAAGTAAAGTTTTGTGATACATTTTACTTAGAAGTAAAATTATCCGGTTCATGTTTCGGAAATTATTTCATCTTTAGAGGAAGATTTTGTAGCTTCAAAGATTTTCTAATTATTTCTCTCATTTCGTTTTCTCCGGCTTAAGCAACGCTGCTGTATTATAATATAGCAATGTTTTCATAATAAGAAAAGGGCATTATTTATAATATGATGTATGTACAATTATAGTTTTGATTACAATTTGTAAATGTAATCCTGTAGTCTATAATATTTTTCTACCAAGTTGCTGTAACAGATATCGGAAAATTACGAGATTCGATTTCATTAAAAACTATCGTTTAATAATTGGAAGTTGTTGCACTTTGAATCTAAAATTTTATTTCGATTGACGTCCCACTTCAAAGTAACGCGAGAACTATTGGAGGAATACCCAAGAGAACCGAGCTCACCCGAAAGGGGTTTAGAGCTACAAAACGATCCACCAGGAACACGCGTATCACCCGTGCTTTCAGTTTTTATTAAACAAAACCTTAGTTCACATTTTTTTTATCAGTAGCACGCAATAAATTTACATGACGAAGAGCCGTTGGCGACGGAACTGGTGCTTTTGAGCCTCGGCCAAGTGACGAGGACTACACATGTAATGGCACCCCAGTCTGCAAACTTCCACACCATGCCAACGTGTGGGGCTTGAGTTGAGACAGTTTTAACTTGCATCAATCCCTCTACACGGTTGGTTTTTAATTGCGCCAAGACTGGAACTCACTGGCCACGAGTTCGTGATCATGAGCCCTTGGCTATTGCGGCTACAAGCTCTGAATCTAATTGAAACCTCACGTGACACAATAGTGACCACGAGTGGCCGTGGTTGCGAAACTCGAGGCTACCATTGATTTTATCGAGTCATGTTTTTGACTAAAGACTCGCCGGGTAGAAGGTCTGATATACATTAATCTATCCAAACTCAAGATTTTACTGTTGAATTAGTAGAAAGTTTCGGAAAGGGGGGGGGGGGCAGCTTGTGTTCCATCCTCTTCACTTGACAAGGGTAAAGGGTCCGTCAACAGTAACCTTCGCGTTGCTTCGAAATGCGAAGTTATTAGAAAAATTAACTCACAAGACATGATAGGGAAGAGTTTCCAGATTATCTATAGTCCCATGCCATTGCTAAATACCATACTGTCACAAATAGCCTACCATCTAATCTGCAAGACTGAAATTAAATTAAGTACGACAGAAGTTTGTCAATTCGTCTTGCTTCATATTTATTACCTCAAAAAAATTATATTTTCTCTTCCGTGACACTTTACATGAAGCGGCTTTATGTGCAATATATTTATAAAATGTTATAATATTCCATTCATAAAAAAATTGTATTCGGTACCTCAAGATGCTACAACACAAAAGACCCCATTTCATTTTTATATAAAAATATCATTCACCAGTTGAAGGGGTAAGGAAACTGCAAAGGGGAGAGGAGAAGTAATTATTCGATATATATCAAGAATATTCAAATTTTTAATTTTATATATTCGACTATACTTATACTATATTCAAAACGTAATTTGGTTTTCTCCATTTAAAGTTTATATTTACTGCTAGGGAGTGAGTGAATATTAACGTCGCACTGTTCAGCTACACGAGAACTTTTGGCGACAGACCACATAATTTTGAACCATGGTCAAGTGACGTGGACGACATCTGAGCTGGCACCCCCTCCTCTCCTAACTACCACATCACACCAACGGGAGGACGTTTCAGTTCTCGGCAGATTTAACGTGCATCGCTGCCCTACACGGTGGGTCTTTAGTGGTACTGGGCTCGAATTCATGACAAGGTAAGCCACGATCCGATACCTATACCACTCGGCTACCGCGGCCACGTATGCCGAGTGATGGATTTGAGTCTTGGTGCCATTGAAAATCCTTTGTGTAAAGGGACTGACAACTAGAGGTTCAAAATTATGATGTTGGTGGGGTGTGGAGATTTGGAAAGTGAGGTGCCAGCTGAGGTGTCAACATTGTTAGTTGACAGAGGCTCAAAATGAAGAGGTCCTTTGTCAACAACCTGTTGCAATTTCAAAGTGCGACTTGTGAAAAAAAAAATCAACATAGATACTCCAATTTGAACCTTTTGGTTCCTTAAAATTTTATCCACTTAAGAGCTCACGGGAATTCTTCATCTCAGCTTCTAGAGTCTATTTTACGACGCGGTTTTGAAATTTGAGCTTTTGTCATAATCTTCCCCCCCCCCATCTCTTTTAATATTCACTAAAAATCCTTAGATATCTACGTATCAAACGTTGTTGTTGACTTATTTTAAACGCTATACGTTTTTCACTTTTTCAGGTTATTTTAAATGCAACTGATAAATTAAGCTTTAAAAGTTTTACCTAACAATGAACTGATTTCTCTAATAGTTTATTATCAAATTTCGCATGTCAACAAGAATTTATTCACCATCTCCATTTTTTTCTATAGATGATTTATAGATATGCTAAAACTTTATCAAAATTACTGTTAAAATATAATAATACTAAATTTCTGTTTTTTTAATGATATATAAAAGTTTTTCTTTTTCAAAGCTATCTCGATTCTTTGGCATCTTTTTAGATACACCCCGTTTAAAGTTATCTTCTCATAACGTTAAATAGGGTCCAGATCTAGAATATTTTTCAGATAAAAAAAGAATTTCTCTCTCTCTCTCTCTATATATATAGGCATTTTTGTGTTTAAAAACGTACTTCGCATTTAGTTCAGGCTCTCGTAAGCTGAAATTTTAAATTAGTCAGAGTCAGCTTGATAAATTATTTAACAAAAGTTAAAGAAGTTAACCACTTTTTAAAAATGTTATCACACAATTATTGTTTATATATAAATAACAGCTTCCTTTAGTGGATGGACTTAAGTATTTTTGCATACAGCTTTTTTTTTCAAAAAATTAAATTTATTGCTTGATGTTCGTAAAAAAGGCATATTTAAAACTAATTTTTCTCCCTGCTACTTATTTTTTTTAATTTAATTTTTTTCTTCATTTTGATGTACTTTGCATTTTTAAAGAACTTGATGCCGTGATACGTGCTAAATGTCCCAGTGCTTTCAAGGGACTATAGGTTCATCTACCATGAAGAAAGAATATTACAGTATATATACACTCATTCTTTTTTCTTGAAATTATTTTCTTTCCCATGTATAAGAAAGCATAAGGAAAGATGTGGTACATTGAAGTGGATTTTCTTCATCAGAAAGGACCAGTAGTCTTATCTTCTTGATAAGTGATCTTTTTCTTCGCGAGGCTTAAGAATGTTTAAGAGTTCTAGCTGCAGCTGGTGGATATTATTAGCAAGTGTTAAAATGGATTTTTACATTAATATCCGCTTTATTTTTATCCGAGAAAAGTGATGTATGAATCTTTATGGGGTTTCCTGGGGTATCGAGCTGCTATCATTTACATGCTTAGTGAAAACCGTATACTCAAACTGAATAGAAAATTGACAAAATAATGAAAAGGAGCAAAATGTATATAGAATTCAGCAGATGTAGCTTTTTATGGGACTAATTGTGAAGAGAAAAGCCGATTAGGGGATGATGAGGTGATAAAGATCAAGCAGTTTAAGTGACCAGTCCATTGAGAAGCAAAAAGGGTTTTCATGAGGACAAATGGCGGCGATAGGAATTTCTATCAAGTCTAAAAAGGTTGCAGGTGTTGGGGACGGGTTGTTCACACTATGAAGACAGATGTTGAAGAAAGAAAAGAATACACCAGAAACGCGGTAGTGCACACAGGGATTAGGTATTAGGCAGTGCACACAGGGGTCCAGGGTAGAAAGTCGATCATTCTCGCATCATGCTCCAATACGCCGCCCAACATATTCTTTTGATTTTGTCGATTTTCGGGAACAAAAAAACAGTAACTATTGAATGAATAATTAGAATTAATAAAATTATTACTAACAAATACTTGATTGAATTTTACGTACTATATATACATATTATTATAATCAATCGAAAAAAAAATCCGGGCTTTGAGGGGGGGGGGGGCCGAACCCGAAGACCCCACCACTGACTAGAACGATACCTTTGAGTCTCAAATGAAAAAAAATCTGATACTAGGAGCATAAGGAATTCAATTCGTAGTAAGCGAAAAAGAAAGTATGTGAATCAAAGTCTTTCAACCTTGAAATTCATAATTCTTTTGAAAAGATACAAGTAACCTAAAACTAAAGGAGAAAATGAATTTGGCCAAGAAGATATTTTTCAGGTTAAGAATTTACACTCAGAAATGATTGATTGTTTATTAACTTTGCATTCTGAAGTAATACGAGGATATCTTTATTTGGAAAATGTTTTCAGATAAAAAAATTCCATCATCTATATTACATTTTGGCTTCGCTATCCTATAAACTGAACCTTATTATAATTTATATATATTATTACACTGCTCATTTTTACCCAAGTTGACATATTTTTCCTAGTATAAAATGCTTTTACGTATTTTCTCCTGTACCCCAATGCTAAATTAGCTCTCCCTTTACATGTTAAAAGGAAAGCTTAGTTATTCATGAAATAGTTTGAAATTTTAAAAAAGCTATAGTATTAACAACTATATGAATTACAATGTAGCAAATTTTCAGACTGTAAATGTGCTTCGTGCTTAGTTCCGGTTCTCGTATACATTTGGCGAAGATAACCTTAAGTGACGAACCTCCTAACAGTGAATCATGATCAAGTGGTGATGGCAATACCCAAGAGCCAGCACCCCTCTTATTTATAATCAGAAAAATAATCTCTTCAACTCTTTAAATTTTCTTTCAAAGAGTACACTTTTAAAAGGTGGACAGATCTTTTTATTATAACTCAAACTCAGTGGGGCAACGCACAGCCCATGAGGGCCAGGGCCTACTGTGCCCATCCCAGTATACATGACCATTGGGCGCTGAGGTGCACGAGCAGATGTCCTGATCAGGTAGTCAGTCTGAAGAGAGACCCCCAGTGTTTAAGTCCCCAAGAAAGCTTGGTACTCTTTTATCGACCCACTGCAATAGGGATGAAAGGGTAAGCTACAGAATAAGGGCTTGATTTGTTTCTAGTTATAAATTTAAATAAAAAAAAAAGTTTTAAAAAATTAATTTTTTTAAAAAATCTTGAAGCTGAAATATCTCATTTCGGTTTACAAATTTTGTTTAAAAATTAAGTTAAGTTTCAGTATCAGTAAATTATTCCTGAACATATGATTTTTTTATTCGTTTCAAGTAAATTATTAATTCGTGCATTTAGTGATAAACATGAGGCAGCCATTGAGTACATCCACACTCTATTTTTTAAGAAACTTATTGAAAACCATGTAATTAAGGCTCTTTTAAATGTACTAACAAAAAGATCTTTAAAAAAAATAATAATAACACAGATTGTAAAGACTGCATCAACATGCGTTCTTTATTTTTTAAAAATAAATTTTTATTGATTTGTACTTTAAGCGTAATTGAATCATTTACGTCGCATTTCGAAGCTATAAGGGGGCTATTGGTGATGGACTTCGTATATTGACCCTGGGTCAAGTTGCAAGGACGACACCACACTCCAATGGACAACACCACACTTTCATACTATATGAGCGTGCGGATTTGGAGACCGTGATCAATTTTAAGTACGTCACACCTTCTACAAGGGGGTATTTAGTGGCACGACTCTTTGTCTGAGAATCGATTCACATGAGTAATGTTTCACTCAGCGTCCGAAGCTGTAGAAGTCAAACTGTTGAATAATAGAGCAATCAAACTATTTAAATAACGAAATACATGCCTGTAAAAAGGCATACAATTGATGACGTACAATGTTATATATAACACGTTTTATTAAAAGAATCTAATCTTCATTTTTAAAATAGTATAATTTTGCGCAGAATCATAATTTACTGTAGAATGAATAAAAATAACTTAAAACAAATATCAATACAAGGATACAAAATTATTAACATTACAAGTAGAAAAAAAACGTTTAACAAGTATTATTTATTCTAATTATTCTCTTACAAAGTGATAAAAGCACTCAAGTTTTGAGAATGTCTGTATTGGGCAAATTCTACAAGGTGACATGTGCACGATTCAAGAGAAATTGTGCCTTGTTTACTATTGTGTTTACTTTTGCGACCCTGATTTAGTAATTAAAAATAAATACCCCAAATCTTATTAGTTACCAACAAACGAAATATATGTTTAACTTCCCCTATACTTTTTGTAAATTTTTTCCTTTACTGATGAAAATCCTAATTTCTGCTAAGTTAATCATGTATTATTATCCGTGCTTTTCTATAAAACGACATTTAATCAAAATTAGTACAAAGATTTTTGAAAAAGTGTTTTTGTAGAGTTTCTGTTCTCGAAATGTCGAAATACTAATAAATTTGAAATCTCTTAAGAGATGCGCACACAATATTTAGAGACAATTGAGGCAACTACGTACATTACAGATTCTGGAACGATGTATAATAATTCCAAGGTTCTTTTAAAGATGATTTAAAATGCTATTAAATAATAAAGTATTTTATTCCATATTGAAAGCTTAATTGTTAAAACAGATTCCATTTTTCTTATATACTCATTCACACTTATTTACAGAATATACTTAAAAGTAATAAAACAAGCTTTATAATTAAAATAAATAATGCAATGTGATCGATTTTTTCATAGAATTCAGAAAGAAAACGTCTGTATCAACCTTCAGCTCTAATCTGAATTCACATATATAGCAATTCGCAAATTGATTTTGTATATTATATACGAGTTAGAGTAGTGTTTTAACTTTTCTCACATGCAGTACTTTAACAGCTAATTTCTCTTCCCATTTTAGAAATTTCACAAAAATGACCGTTCTCATTCTTTTGTGTATTCGATAATCTGAAGTAACATGAATCTGATTTGACGATTCGCTTTCTGGATTCAGTCATAAAAATTCATTCCAACTTTGTTATTGATAAGCTGTTTGAAAAATTGTTTTCAATAAGATAGTTAAAAGTAAAGATGTGTTTTCTAATAAAACGAAAACTTTTCCAATTAATCAGCCATATTTTTTCCACAATTTCTCTAAAAATTAGGGGTAATAAATGCCCTATTTTTTAAATTTCTAAAAATTTTCATGCAGAACATTTCAAGGCACTTAATACTCAATAAATTATTGCAACTGCTATTTTTATTTTACGACCAGAACAGCTAGATATCAATTACAATTCTCACTAATATATAAAAATTATCGAATTGAAAAAAAAGGATCAAAGATAGAATGTTATATATTACTTATATTTGGTAAGTACATTTTTGTAATCAATTAAAAAGAAGCTAGCAATCCAAATTTTGAAAATAAAATATAAATATTTAACTGAATATTTATTACAAATACCTTGAAAATACTATAACGTTTTTTTAAAAAGAAATTAGTTCCGACTCCTCTTCCTTTTTCAAAGGGAAGATTTTAAGCAAAAAAGTATGTTTTATTTCTCGCTTCTTTTTTAAGCTGAAATATATATTTGCTTTCCCAAAGCATTACGTGCTTTCGCAATACTCATTCCAAGTAGCAAATGCAAGTGACCATCCATCAAGAAACACAACACAGTGATAAAAGCAAAGTGGAGAAGAAGGGGGGGGGTCTTCTTAAGCCTGTGGGAGGAAGAAGCGGGGGAAAAAGGAGCCGCCCCTACTCTTTCTTTGAGAAAACTTTTTCACTCAGTTGAGACGGTGAAGAGGCAAGCCCCTGCTAAAATCTCCAAGCCTAATGTGCTTGTGTGTGTGCGCGCTGTGCGCTCTGTCATTTTCAAACCCTAGGCGGAGGGAGGTGGAAGGGAGAAGGAAAAGTTTGCTGCTATCCGAGAGTTTGCGGCCGCTGTCGGCCGGGCGAGGGAACGAGCAGAGCCGGCAACGAGTGTAGGGGCTTGCGGTCGGTTATCGGTGCCGAGAGACGCTTTATCATCATCAGGGTGACGTTTAAGTGGGGGGAAGGGAGAAACGAAAGGGACCGACTCTAGGAGATGCAGGTAATCAGTCTCGTTTTTCGATGTTTGAATAAAATAGTTCGAAATTTTGAACCACGCGTTTGCCTTTAACCGCATCGTTTTCCAGATTACAGACACGCAATGTTATCACTGTATTTCCTCTAGCTATTGTTTACCGTTTCAAAACTTGATGAATCATTGGTCTATTTTTAAATCTGAAAGGGAGGCGAAATTTCTTAGAGAATTTGCGGAAGATTTTTGGGAAGATTTTCTTACACTTTCCATGACGAAAATTTTAATCTTAATGAAGAATGGAAAATTTTTTTACATTCCTTGTAAACTACAAGAAAAAAGGAAATTGTACTCTAGAACTTTTTTCCCATTTCACTTTAGATGTAGATTTAAAATTCAGAAGGAAAAAAAAGGTGACGGATAAAAGTATGATTTATATTAATCTTAACTAAAAAAAAAGTTTCTACGAATAAAAACTGAAGTAATTTTGTTTTAAACATGTAATACTACACACCGCAATTTACTAATGCAAGCTAATTTATAAATTACCTTATGCTTCAAAGGTAATAAAGTAATTAAAAGTAAAATTGACAGTAAAATGACCAAACCGAATAATTAAAACAAAATAAATTTTTCTGTTTAGTTCGATTAAATACTTTAATTGTCAAAAAGAAACAATATGCATACGGCATTGCAACGATGACCATAATTTAGAATTAAAAAATAATCAAAAAATTGTTAGTAAAAAAATTCCGATTCAAATAACAATTTGGAAAAATAAATAGAATCTCAAGTCGAATGAGTTATCTTCGATTTTTATTTTAATCAATAACTTCTAGATTCATGTACTAATCTTTTTCATACACACACAAATTTAGCCTCTCAGAAAAAAAAATCTTAAAACCTGCTTATTAAATAGAGTATATACACAAACAATTGTTAGATGAATTACGATGAATGAATAAAAACAGAGAGAGAGAGAGTACTTAAAGAAAAATAAGTACATTATGATAGAAGAAAAAAAAACTCCTGGAACTGATATATTATTTATAATAGTGCATATAAGCACATACACAGTGTTTTCCAATACATAATTTGTGCACGTACATAGACTAAATTTTTATAGAACGTTTGAATCTAAATCGCATGGTCATCTTGAACATTTAATTTCAATCCCAGATGAAAAATCTTCATTAATTTTTATCTTTTCGATGCACCAAAAGCCCTTGTATAGCTGAATATGGCAACATTAAAACTCACTCGCTCACATCTCTTATATGCCCTGCCAAATCATTTAGACTGGATTTGTGTTACATTTTATTTTTAAACACTTCTTTATATCTAACTGATGAGGATTTCATAACGAAACGTCATCGACTTAGCATCCGGATCTTGTACCCTTCTTATGTTTCGCACTTACTGCTCCCCGTATCATTTCTGTGAATCGCAGCGGGCTAACAGTAGCAGGGGTTGCCGGAGTCAACGGATATACAACTCAGTGTAAAATGAAGAGAAGCAATTGCTGATGGGGAATTTATGTCATTGTTTTTATTCTCAGATTTCCTCAGAGTACTGTTGGTGGTCCCATAATCTCATGACGGACTCCCGTGAAGCCAAACCGGCTTTTCCGAAATTACTTTTACCTTTCTCATACCCGAGGATGTGTGCTCTGGTTTCAAGTACGCAAGTGATACACGATAGCGATTCGAGTCGGATTTGATTGAACAATTCAAGAGCTATTAAATTTTATTTTTGTTCAGTTCGCCATTTCCGTGGCAGCGTTTCCAGAGAATCAGTCTAGATGTGCCGGCTTCTTCATACAACTGCTTTTCTCTCTTCCCACGGAATCAAATTTAGTCGGGAAAAGTGTTAATGAATAATGCGGGAATGTCATTTTGACATTGGGTTACTACT
This sequence comes from Trichonephila inaurata madagascariensis, assembly GCA_019973955.1. NCBI lineage: Eukaryota > Metazoa > Arthropoda > Arachnida > Araneae > Nephilidae > Trichonephila > Trichonephila inaurata. The sequence continues at coordinate 119,050 of BMAV01012892.1, forward strand.
AATAATAGAGTATCGTAGTAAATGTTAATTCTGGTATGTTTGATTCGCGATTTTAACTCTTGCCTCTAATCATAGTCTAACCCTTTTTGCGTTTCCGGTTGTTTTTGTTAACAAAAAAATTATTTTGCTCTTTTGGCTTGTTACGTATGGATTTATTTTTTTTACGAATGCAAATATTCAAAACTAAGCTATTAGTATTATTAGAGGTTTTAACTTAAAGCAATGATTCCCAAAGTGGTCTATATAGACCCCCCCCCCAAGGGTCTAGGACGACTTACAAGGAGTCCACGTCAGCGAAAAAAAGACTGAGGGGGGGGGGGCTATGATGATCGATCTCATTAAACCAAATCATGATTTTAAGTTTAAAAGAAAATTTATTCAAGTGGAGACCAGATTTTATTTAATTGACTTATTTACTAATTTCAATAAGGTTAATTTGCAGTTACTAGGTGACAGCATAAATTTTATTAAAACATGGACCATGTCCACAATTTCGGCTTTTAAAAAAGACATACCTGTAATTTATCACGAATTATGGAATATTGTGAGAAAATTTTTAATTACTTTTCCTAGTGAGAAGGAGATTCAACGTGGTTGCCAATCTCCAAAACAAAAAAAAGAAAGGGGGAAATAAGGTCTGGACACTACTAACTGAGGAGATTTAGGGTTAAACCTGACACGATTCATTCCAAATATTGAAAAATTGTTATTGAAGCACCAGATTTATTCCCCCTTTTAAAGGCATTCGTTTGTTGCTCAGTTATTTTATGTATTAATTAAATTTTAATTTAATTAACATGTTTTCCTTAAGTTTCAAACACTATACTTCAGTTACAAATTTAAATCGTTTAAAGTGAGATCTATACCAGCTGTGTGTCAAAAAGACATTTAAATTGGTAAATTTGCAAAAATTCATTATTAGGTAAGCAGGGGTCTACTCCAAACCGAAAAACATGGCAAGGGGCCTATGAACAAAAAAGTTTGGGAACCTCCGACTTGTTCAGACCGAATGGTTCAGTTTAAAGGGATTGGTCCCCTTTTATCATTCAAAACAGAACCAAAATGTAGAAAAGTCGATTTTTTAAATTGATAAAATTGCAAAGCTAGAGTCTGCTCCCTCATGAGAACGCATATTCGATTTGATTTTAATTTGCGTCTGAAGCAATACGACGCTGGCGTAGTGTGGAAGTTCAGAAAGAGAGGGAGCTAATTTAGGTGTCATCCTTGTCACTTGACTATAGCTTAAAAATACGAGGCCATCGCCAATAGTCCTCTTGTTGCTTCAGTGAGGGAGTGTTAATTAAGGTTGCACTATTAAGTAACGCGAGGGTTATTGGTGACGGAAGTCGTGATTTTGATCCAAAGGGTGAAGTGACAAGGAACTTCAGCAACACTAAATTTCGAACCCGTGACTCTACAATTGAGGATGCATAATTGTTTTAGTGTATATAATAGAGTGTGTAATCATACGACTATATATATAACCATTTTTATTAATATCACTAAAGGGACTCTCCATCATCAACAAAAACTTGGATTGTTCAATGAGATATGACTGACTACCCTCCCCCCAAAAAATATTCCATTTCGCATTCGGGTTACTGGCAACGAATCTAGGGATCTTTAGACACGATAAAGACTCCGAAGACACATTCAAAAGTTTCATAAAAGCCATACAAGACTTTTTCGCATTCTACAAGAGGGCTGCGGTAGCCCACTGGTCAAGGTATCGGATCATGACAGGCATGTCATGAGTTCAGCCCCGCCTTGTAGGGCAGTGATGCATGTTAAATCTGTCGAGAGCTGAAACGTCCTCTTGTTGGTGTGGTAGTTAGGAGACGGGAGGTGCCAGCTCAGGCGTCGTTCACGTCACTTGACCATGGTTCAAAATTACGTGGTCCGTTGCCAAAAGCCCTCGTGTAGCTGAATAGTGTGACGTTAATATTCATTCACTCACTTACGCAATTCTACAAGAGAGATGTGTGGTCTTATATTAAAAAATGCTACTCTTCAAAATATATTTGGAAAAAAAAAGTTGGGTTTTCCTTTAATCTAATCGTTATCTATATTTAATGCAACTTTGTTTACAATCAGTTGTTTATGTTTGAGAATGAATTTTCATATTTCGACCTAGCACAAAAACATGTTTTTTTATTTTATTTATTCCGAGATATATATAGACGATTGTTTTTATTAATAAGAAAACGCACAATTGTTAGAATTACGTGAATGTGTAATAAAAACATTAATTTATTTAGAATTAATCTCTCAAACCTTTCAACTAATATTTGCATCTAGTTAGCCCTTAAATAGTTTTTCTTAAAAGAATAACTGATCTTTTCAGTATTTTTCTCCAACATTATAGACACGTTCCATGAACACGTATTATTTAAAAAAAGATTGTAGTGGTTTTTCTCGAAGCACAATCAATATTCCTGAAATATTTCAGTCAAATCAAACTTTTTCTCAACTGCTTTTACAGAAGAGTAACCCTAGAGTGTTCTCCCTCAAAATTGGGGTGGAATCGAGCAAAACCGTTCTGTGACCTGTAGGGTGCTCAAAGCTACGGATAACGACAGGCCTTGATCTAATGCTACTGTCGATCAGGTGACATAAGTAACAGCAAAGTTAAGAAATGACTTCGAAATTAAGAACTTGGTGTGTATCAAATAATTGCATATTAAACTATTAAAGAATAGACTGTCCATGTAGCTCGTGACCTACATTCCTAGACTACTACTAGCTACGTGACCGTTCCCGAAATAAACATTTGCACGACTTTTAAGGAGGACGATAAAGACTTTCTTCTCCAAAATTCAGATATATGTGTGCCTTTATGCCAGTAACATATTAAAATTATTTCTTGAAAATTTTGTTTTATATATTTAAGATTCAACAAGTTCAAAGCTGGATCTGTCTCAACAGAAATTTGGTTCACCGTAAGGAAACGAGCGATACATTTTGATAGGAAAGCATCGTTACAGATAAAGCAGAAACAATTTTTCCAAATTAACAAAAGTGCTGGTTATTTACCAAAACATTAGGCTTCTTTTAAAAGCCGGTGTCTTTTTCCGTCTTCTGTCAATCAGTTTTCTGAAGGGGGAAGAAAAAAGACCGATTTGGGGAGTAACTTCGTCTGAAGCTAAACTTGACCGACAAAAGGACGCACCCAATCATTTTCTGTAAAAGACCGGTGAAGTGCGACCCACTAAGCGAGGGGCACTGTATGTCATTAAACTACGTTCGGCTTTTACAGCCTTAAGTATGAATCGCTTATCGAATTACAGACGTGTGATGAATATATAACACACCCTTAAACATTTTTCTGAAATGGGGTAATTCAGAAAAATCAGCGGAAACTCGTTTAACGACTCCCGTACCCCTCAAACCTCGGAATCGGAGGAATATGTCCCATTAGCAAACAGATATTAATGTGACAGACAATAATAGATCAAATAAGTTGCGACAGAGGGGAAAAGTCGTAAAAAGTGTCAAGTCGTGTCAATGCAAACTGAGAAGATTTACAAGTGCTTACTTTTTAAGGCTAGCCCTGAAAATTCTCACGTCGTGTTTATGACGGCACTTTTACTTTGATGTAAAGTATGTGTGAACAAAATAGTGATTACACTAAAGCATTGTTGTGTGAAACGTTGCGCGATAGTTTTGCTTTTCTCTTCATTAGAACTGCAGTTTAGAATATTCTGAAGCAAGAGAGTCGGCATCCTTTTAGCTGTGCCGTGCCAAACCAATCTACCAATAGGGTTGAGCGTGCCAGACAGGACATTTTTGAAACAAATCGATTCCCGCAATAATGCATGCAGGAAATTACTGTACATTAATTTTGCATCATTTAAAGATATTTTTTATCCTGTTTATTTTTTTATCAAAAAAAAAATAACTATTTTTTTCAACAAAAGTTTTAAAACATTAAAATTGTATATATATTATGTATTTTTAAACACATTTAATAAAATAAGAAATGGACAACATGAAATATAAGTAGTTGCCTTCATTACAGTTAAATTAAAGAAAATAAAAATTTTAAAGCGCGTTTTCACACACACCGCTCTACTTTCACATCGCAATATCAAGTTGTCCAATCGGTGACTTTTTCAATTTGACACAATACTGAGCATTCAGTTGTTAAACAGTTTCTTTGACTCGAAATATTTTTAACATGAGAAAAGATCTTTTTTATTTAGATATGTAGAACCAGGCAATTTTCTCCCATCAATCAATTAAATCTCTCCAGCAATGAGATTCAATGTTTTACAAAATAATTGTACATCTATTTTAAGAGTTATCTTTTAAATTTTTTTATAACTCCCTAAATGTCTACAACTCTGAAGATGTTTGTCAAATAGGGTCCATTAGAAATTTATCCGTTTCCATCCACTCAAAAATTAACAAACTACTTGTTCATACTAGTAGTGTATACTAGCTCAGAGTGTGACTGAGAATGGTGCCACATGTGACAAGCATGCCATAGATTGCCGTGACCCCTTTTCTAAAGTATATCAAACAGACAGGATATATTGTATTAATTTTTTTCCCCAGTTCGAATAAATATTTAATTTACAGATTTCTTTTGGATTTGTTAATATATGTGAATTTAAAATTTTATGCTAAAATTTATAAGCATCGATTACATTTGAGTTTTATTTTAACTGTCCCATATCCTGAAACACTTGATATAATCGACTTAAGTATTAATTCAAATATCTTTTTTTTTTTATCTATAAGGAAAAAGTTGTAAGCAAATTGAAAAAAATTCACATTCATGTCTTTATTTAACATCAGTAAATTTTCAGGTAAGAATACCATTTCGAAAGAAATGCCCCTCCCCGCCATCTTTAAACTACTGTAAGAGATAAAAATCTCGTTAAAGATTTCATAACTTTCTTTCATATTAAATCAAAATAGGCATGTTTCTGTAAAAGAAATACTTCACAAAAACTTAATAGTACAAAGATTACTATATATTAAAAAAAAAAAAAAATAGAAAAAATATTAATCATTTGAAGTATCTACTCAATTAGTAATATTGAAGAAAGAGTTTAATAATTCAAAAATTGTTGACTGGTGCTATCTTAACAAAAATATAAATTAAAAATGTTATTTAAAATAAATACTGCTGTATAACTAACACTTTTAATAACTATTTTCATATCTCCCTCCTAAATAAAATTACAAGTTTACCGATGAAAACTCAATTGCGAAAGCCAAATCAGTTTCCTAAAGTATATGTTTCCGTGGTTTCGACTCAGACATGAACAAAAAAATCTTAATAAAATTTAGCGGAATATCTAATTTGAATAGCTATGCCCTTGTTTAATTGCAACCTTGGGGGTAGGTGTAGGATTTTTTTCAAATACTACAGGGAATAGTTACTTTTACTTAATAATTGTAATAGCAGAATAAAGCTAAAACTAAATTATTAAAATCAACTTTTGTTTTTGAGCATTTAACAATTGTTGGTCATGCAGTAAAGCTCTATACGCGCGATAATAATACGTATAGTGTTCATGCAACGGTTTGTAAACTAATAATTTCCAATGAATTAAATGCGCTAAATTTCAATAAAAATTTTTTTTAAAAAAAATTGGATAATTTATTGTTTATTTTGCACAGAAATATCTATGCACTAAAGAATATGAATGAGCAAAGTAATCATAGATATATATAAGACATCAATAGATTAAAAAACGGTGAACTTTAATATTTTTGCCACGAGCTTGGATTTTCATGGAATTCAACTACAATACTATTTTATTTAGAGAAAATATTTAAATTATACTTTGTTTTAAAGACTCCTGATTTACATGAACTAGAATATTAAATCTCATAGAGGAGGGGCGGGTGGACTGAATAACTCGAAACAATAATCAATCATGTATGTTCAAATTAAGTAGAACATTCACTAAAATGATTACCAGGCAACTTAAATGTTCACTACCAAGAATTATAAGTTTGTTTCTTAAACATAAATATTTGATAGCCTAACATAGTTATAAAGGAATTTTTTTTATAAAAAATTGGATATGAAATAATGCTTGTACATTTTTCAGAATCCTGAATTTCAATTAAATTGCCTTACTGAATAATCATGAATAGACAGAATTAATGCTTTTTTTCATTTATATAATCTCAGATATTCACGGTCTAAATATATTTTTTCAGAAAAAAAATGTCATTTATATATATATTATTTACATAACAAAAGCGTACACAAATAAATGAAAATGTGAATAATGAAGAAATAGATGCATTTTTTCTAGAGAATTAACTTAAAAAACCTTATTTTTTTACAAAACACAAATTGAAGACAAATGTATTTATCAATGTGTTGAAAGCATAAAACCCCTCCAAAAGTAAAGTGTTATTAAAAAAATATTAAAGTTTCAAAATTAAAAAGTGGAATAATTTTTGATTTTACTAATTTTATTTTTATCCAGTCATTAGTTTCATATTTGTAACGAAATATGTACGTCAATATATAGATAAAGAGATTTTGCGTGTCACACCATAATTTTTTTTTAGAATTTGTTTCATTTCTATGCCTTTTATTGACATAATATTTTATGTTATTGATAAACTTAAGTTTTTCTCCTTCTTTACTATATAGAACAGCACAAAACACTTTAAAAATATTTTTTCCTTAGAAGGAAATTATATAGATATATATGCGAACATTTTCTTCCCAACCGGCTGGTTCTGAAAATCCAGTGCTTCGTCCCATATAACAGTAAATCAATTGAAAAAAATTGATACTAATATAAAAAAGTAACACATAGCATTTTATAAGAAAACACCATTTTAAATTTATCTAATCTGTCACTGTCAAAACAGATTATGAAAAGCAAGAAAAAATATGGCTGATGTTGTTAGAGCTACAATCACATAAAATAGCGTAATCAATCAAAAAATAATATTGATTATGAGTAGTATTTCTCCTTATCCTAAAGCAAATAAAAAAAATCTTTGAGGTCTTTTTCGTATATTTTCTGAAATAAGCATGACAAAGTCCTGCAGATTTCAGAAATAATCTTGATTATTGAAAAATTACAATATCTGAAGTGAAATTGTATCACCGAAATTATACTTCGGTGCCGCATTATTTGGAAAAAAATGAATGTGATAATACGACTGAAAACGGTGAAGATCCAAAAAGTTACCGATAGGTAAAAATTATTTATACACTGATGAGCAATATCACATTATACAATTACTTTGTAATTAATAGTTATTTTCTGTTCAAAGTCGTTAAGTGTTTCTTGGATTTTCAAATCGGATTGCATTTGTCAGTAACAAAATTAACCAGTTTTAAAAAGACAGAAATTAAAAAAAAATTTCGCTCATCAAAAGTACCATTTTCATCATGATGACATAAGCTGGTACGTTACATTTCCCCGTACAAAAAAATTTAATAGTAAAATAAATAGAAATTTAATAAACTAGACACTTATTAAAAAATAAAAATTACATAAAACAATTGCTTGTTTAAAATGTAACATTTCCCCCATGTAACAAAATGTATATTACAAACTTTTCATGAAGGTGGCATAGTCTATGCAAACAGTATATATTTGGAAACAATTTTCTTTCTAAATAATATAATATATTAAAAGCAGCTAATATCTGATCATGTAACCAAAGTATTAAAATGTAATGCATTTCTGCAACATATGATTTATTTTAATTTAACAGACTCAACTGAGAAAAAAAAAAGATTACTGCAACGAAATGCATGCTAATTTTGTCACTATAGATGGAAGTACATTTTTTCCAGAAATCACAACAATTATAAAAATCTGATGTTTCAAGAACTGTGTTTTTGCTATAAAAAGAATCCATTATATTTTATTCTTCCTCTTGTTTATTGACGAAATAAATTACCAGATAAGAAATTTAAACATTTTATGATGAATAGTAAAATCCTCATATAAAAAAAGTTTTGTAATTTATAGTACTACTGCGCAAATGTTGTACTTCTGCAACAAACAAAAAAATGACTGAAATTCAATTTAAAAAACTGCTTAATTTTTTTTCATATTTTTCCCCTTTTATTATTACTTGAGAACTAGCTGTTATAATTTTTTCCATAGAAACTTAAAAAATTGTGAGGTTAAGGGTTAAGCAGAATTAAAACACGATCGAATCCAAACTTGTTTTTAAAAAACACATTCAATCATCAATCAGAAAATGTTTGTTGCAGCATGTAGTATGCGCTCTTATTATATATATATATAAAAAAAAAAAAAATCAAAATCTATTTTTAAGAGAACTCCTGTGGATAATTCACCGATATTCGATGAGAACATCGAACAACAAATTGTATGATAGATAATCCATTGTTAATATAGTTCCTCTGTAAAGAAAAATAACAAAAAAAACCCGAAAAATTAATCACTTTTAACATAAAGAAATTAATTACAATTTCTTATTAAAGTATTTTTTTACAACAAAAATAGAAATCAAATTTATATTTTAAAATTAGTGGGCTAGAAAAATGAAACTATTTTTTCATAAATTTAAGATAACACATTCAAATTTCAACATCCATAAATTTTTTTTGAATTATTATGAAGATATGCTGTGAATAGTGTCGATAATAATAATAAATTAATAAAGGAAGTTGAGTATTTAACAACAAAATATATATGGGATATTAATAATTTTGGAAACGTTGATTAAAAATATAATCAACCCAAGTATTTTTTTGTCTGTTAATTATTAAAAATGTTAAATAATATTTCACTATAAGACCAAAATAACTGAAAAATTCTTAGGAAATTAAATAATAATATAATTAACTTTTAATATATAAGAGAAATAATTCATACTTTATAATGTAATTTCCCGTATTTTCAAATCAAAATTTTTTATTCGGAAATCCAATAAATAACCTGCGACCAATTAGGACTCATCATCAAAAATTTTCTGTTAAGAGTTTTTATACGATATTATATATATCAATAATGAAGACCATGAAAAATTGGAAGTTCAAGGCTCCTTCCAAAAAATGTATATTCCCATAAAGAAATACATATATGTAAAATATCAGCGATTATGCAAGTGAAAATAACCAGTAGAATACTAAGTCCCCCTCCCATTTGATTCAAAGTGTAAATAAAGGATAATTCACAAAGTAATCTCTTACAAATTTTTTTTAAATAATTAACACAGATAATCATTAAGTAAAACAAAAACAAAACAAGAATAATAAAAGTGAAAAAAAAAATGGATTTCAAGTTCTTTTTAACCAGAAAAACATACATATTCGAAGATTTATTTTAAAAATTCAGTATTTATGAATGATGGGGCTATACACTCAGTAAAGGATTGGGTTTTCAACTCTTATGTAATATCAAAAACAAAACAAAAAAACTTTTAAATACTATAACTAATACTAAATCATCACAAAACTGTAATATTTTAATAAAAGTTTCAAATTTCACGAAACCTTGATAAAAAGTTTTTCCAACAAAGTTTCCCCAAACTTTTTAACGGTGAAAATCGAATCCGATCATTTCAACTGAGACGCCAGAAAGAGAAATTAAAAATGTAAACACAGACTTACCATTCTGCAGAGAAGATGCCAACTCTTCCGGATTTTCTAAGTGTTTGGGACGCTGCTGCTTTCGCCTCGGCATAGCGCTGCCTTTCTATTAAATTGCTGTACTTGATGTCCGAGTCGACTCTGGTTTCATACCCCCCTATGGACGAAGGGCGATATACGCATGCGTTAAATGACGCCACCAGATATTAACAATTTCCAACCAGCGTGATTATGATAATGAAATTTCAAGACGGGCTCCTATTGGAAGAGAATTCGCACACGTCATCTTTAAGTTGGCTGACGTCACATGCGACTTCAGTGTGAAAGTTTTTTAACATCACTCACACACGGAGAAGGGGGTGGAGGAGGATGCTGAGGCAGAAAAATGTTTTCGGTTCTCTGTCACACAACTGTCAACAGATGATCAGCTTTCGCTTGACGCCAGCCAGTTATTTGGTCCTCTTCTTCTCTCATCTGTTTATATTCCAGGAATACTTTTTTTTTTGCTGAATAACAATTTTTGTTTGTTTATTTAAACTAGTTTTTTACAAACATTTTAAAAGCATCCTTTTTTTTTTATCTATGAATATTAATTTTTTTCTTTCATGCAGCAATATTAAAACGTTGATGACAAATAAAATCTCAAGTTCTGATTTTCCTTTTAAATTTTTACATTCTGTAATTTTTTTTTTTAAATAAATTTCTGCTTAAAAACTTATTTTTTTTTGCTTTGTAACTTTTCAAACAAGTGGAAGTCTGTTTTTAAAAGAAACAAAATACGTTGAACTTAACAGTATTTTCTCCCTTGTGCGATTTTTTTTTATTATTATTATTTCGAATCTTTACTAATTGATCCTGGACTTCTTAAATCATCGCAGAATGATTTTTTCATGCTATCTGATTTCCACAAAACAATATTTCAATACTTTTACACAAACGTCATCGGCGGCAAATCTATATATATTGGAGATCATTTTCTCCACTCAAGGGTGAAAAGCTTCCAATTCTCAAAATCCATTGAAAGGAGAGATTTAACTCTATTTAGATTCACTCCTGTCCATTGTCTTTCGACATTCCTTTCTCGGTTAAAATTGATTTTTTTTTTGTAATTTCTTACAAAGTTCATCGGCTAAATAGAAACAAACAGCATTTTTTCCCACCTTTATCGGATACTTTGGCTTTCCACGTAACGTCTCTCTGTTCCGAGTATCTCAGCGAGGGATCCCAGTCCGTTAATTGTATTGGGAGATCCGGGAGGGAAACTTTTCCCCGACTCTGTCTCTTCGCGTCTCCTCTTGTTGTGTTCCTACAAAAATCACTTTCGCTGTGAACGCGTAACAGCGGTATCTCCTCTCTCGCGGTAGAGCAGTTCGCAAGGGTTGCCTCGGGTCCACGGAAAAGGGACGGGAGCGGAAACCTGCATCGCCAAAGAAAGCGCCAATCGCATGCAAATTCGGGGAAGTGGGCATCTTTTTTCACACACGAAGTTGATATTTTTCCCGAAGGAGAGAGGCCGAGCATCCAGCTAAAATTATCATGAAAAATTTCACATGAAGGAAAACCGACACTCATTAGCAAAGGACTTACGTGGAAAAATGCTCGGTGTGGCCATCATTACTCTTGACTTCTTGGAAAGAAAGTGTTATATATATATTTTTAGCGAAATGATTTTATTTTTTAAAAAGAAAAGTAATCGGTCAAAAACGCGAAAATACTTGAATAATTTTGCCAAAAACTTATTTTGAATCTTATTTTAAACAAATATTACGTAACGCACACAAAGGGATCCGGATCCCCCCATAGCCCTTGATTTTTTTTTTTTATTGATTATAATCCTATGTATATTGTATGTAAAATTTAATTAAGTATTTGTTATTAATAATACATTTATTGCACTAGCAGTTAGAAGGCTGGTCTGGAAAAGGCTTCTTGAGGAGATCAAGGCCCAACCTCGAGCCACTGAGGAAGGAAGGAATAAATTTTATTAATTACTGCTAATTATTTATTCAATAGTTAATTCTTGACTGTTTTTTTGTTCCCGAAAATCGACAAAATCAAAACAATATGCTGGGCGGCGTATACGTGATCATGATACGAGAATGGTGGACTTTCAACCCTGGAACCTACTCCCTTGAAAAATTTCTGTCTACGCCACTGTTACGATATATATATATATATATATATATATATATATATATATATATATATATATATATATATATATATATATAATGTATTAATAGGGAATAACACATTTTTAAAAAAACTTAGACAGTATAGAATTTTAAATATAAACCTGGTGCAATACATAACTAAAAAATTCTAGTATTTAAGAAATCATTATTTCTAAATATTATAACAGAGTTAAAAGTATTAGTACATTAAAGGTAATATAAATGTAGAATTATTTGAAAGCTTTTAACTTGTTAACTGCTACCACATAAGTTACATTTGGAAATCTATAAATATAATTGTCGGTACATTTATGTCATCATTACATTATTTAAAAGTGAATTTTAAAGTCGAAATATAATCACACCTGGTTATATATGTTCATAAAAATAAGATCCCTCCTCCCACTTTTTTCAGGTTCATTAGGAAAACGCATTTACAATCAGTTCATATTGTTTTAATATTTTGTAATTAGTACAGTTTTTATTGTGTTGGGGGGGGGGGAATAGAAAAAAAGGTTTTCATATAATTAAACTCTCATTTGAAATGCAATTTTAAATATAAGCAATAAAGAATTATTTTTTCTTTTTGTTAAAATTAGAATACATATCTTGACACATTCTTTTAAAGGTCAGAAATATACATATTTAGCAATTTTTATCTGAAAAAGGCCTTTACAGATGCACGTGTAATTCATCGTTCATTGCAATGTCTCGTACGAATTTTTATTCTCATTTTTTGAATTTCTTTATCCTCTATTTAAAATTTGATAGATTTATCAGTAAAAGAGATTAAAAGGGAAAATATCTTCAAAGGTTCGAAAACTTAAGTCTAATCAAATTGTACATATTATTAACTGGGAATGGTTATGTTCAGCTACTTAGAGACTATTTGCTGACTTCATACACGCAAGCAACGATTCAATTTTGAAGGATTATTGGCCATTTCAACAATCCAAACTCATTCGCGATTGGCCTGACGAACATTCTGTACAGCGAATGTAATTGCCCTCTCGATCGCCAGATAAGAATCCCATCGAACAAGATCGAAAGGTCAGCTCGTACACAAAATCCTGTCTGAACGATTGTTTATGAACGGTTGTAGAGTCAATATGGCTAAAATTATTTTCAGGAGATTTCCGTTGATCTCTGTACAGTAGAACGTCGTTTATCCGAATCAAAATCGAACCCAAAACCGAATGCGATCCATGCAGTATATGAAACCGGACACTATGAGTATTGAAAATAATCACATGAAAAAAAAAGCAAAATAGGTGCAAAATGTCGCAATTTTATCTTTATTGTAGAAAATAATCACTTATTTTTCGCTATACCATTGTACACCGTTTTTTCGCTGCAAGGTCTCTGATTCTCTTGAGCAGCAATACTTGAGTAGGACAGCACTCTGATTGTAGTTCGTACCACTCCATAGTTGTCTCTAACGCAGAAAACGCGTCGTCATTTGATGGACTCTTGATACTTACATTGTTTTTGTTGTCCTCGTCTTCAACCGTTTCATCGTTGACAAGGTCGATTCTTCTTGCAAGGAAGTCTTAATCTCGTCAACATTCTAGTGAAACCCACAGTCTTCTACATCACATGCCATCCAGGTTTCTACATCTTCTTCATCGCATTCTTGAAATCCTGGGATCGATTGGACAAAGTCGGTAATCTCCTCTCTCTGATCATCATTAAAGTCTTTTTTTGAAGTTGACGAAAAAAAAAAAAAAAACTGGTTTGGATATTTTACGCTCCGGATAATAAACGTTCGGATAAATAACGTTCTACTGTACTTCGTAGGGCAAAAGAAATGTCTCATACGATATTAAGAGGTATCCCCTGATTTTTGGCACATCAATGTGTGTGTATACATGTATATATAACTATCATAAAGCAAAAGGAGTATTTAGTTGTAAACATATCCTGCAAATAAAAGAAGGGTATAAAATTGTAAATATTAGAACCTAAAAAATGAGATTCGTTGAAAAGTCAATGGACTAAAATGCAAATCTATTATGTTTATATACTTATATATACAGTGGGATAATATCAAAATTGTGAATACTTTTTAAAATTGCTATTTTTTTAAGTTTGTATGCTTACATAAAATGCTACGTTGTACGAAATGCAGTCTTTTATATCATTTTAAAGATAATTTAATACTAAATTCAATACAAAAAACAAAATTCAAATATTTTCAACGCAAAATAGTTATGCTGCAATAAGTATCGATATACATTATAGATACTGATGATATACATTACAGAGAGATATATTGACGATATACATTATAGATACGCCACCGTTCAATCGTGTTCTGTTTGATCTCTTTTTTACATTGAAATAGGATAATCAGAAGTACTTTTAAAACTATTTGGAAATTGCCAAGCTTTACTCAAAATTTAATTCAGTTGAGCAGTTCTAAATTTTCTGTTACTTTGTCAAAAGCAAAAACTCGACGGCTCTCACTTATATTATCTCTCATCGGACAATGGTTGACATTATGCATATTAGGATCTCCTACATATGTGAATCAAACTACGTCTCTCTCTCTACTAGCTCTATTTATTTAAGCATGAATGATTTCGGTTAAATATATTTTTAAATGGCACTTATCTTTCATTTTTTAGCCAATCAGTTTATGTAAAACAACACATTTTCCTTTTTAAAATTGTGTATGGAATATTATATAAGTATTATATATAAGTATAGAAAGAGAAATATTTATACTACTTAATGATTCATATAATTCAACAGATTCTAATAACTTACATATAACATCGGCCAACTGAATCCTATCAAAAATCAATATTATATATCGCTTGGTTTTGGTAAAATCCTACAGGTGCAAGGTACTTACGTACTATCGCAACAATGCCAACGTTCGAGATAACTCGCCAAAATGGTAATTCCGATTTCGCGTGTGTCGTACGCGCTGAATTGGTAACCATGGGCTTCGTTTCATATAATGTCGCCAATACGGTTGTGATAATACGTAAGTACCCTGCTTTTTATTTTGAAATGTATTTAATATATATATATATATATATATATATAATTCAATCACAACACAAAAATCAATCAAAAAATTGAAACCAAATAAATCCTATAACATTAAATCCCATTTCAAAATATCAATGGCGAATATAGAAGATAAAATTCCAACGTTTTCAAACAAAATTAAAAATATATAAAATATCCAAGTGCAACCTCGGACTTAGGACCGATAAGTGGGGTTAAACTAGTTTGATGGCGCCAACCTTCCCCCTATTGCAACTTGGTAAGTTAATATATATATATATATATATTGCTTAGTAACAAAATACATTAGTGCTTACGTATTAACGTCACCGCAGCCAAAATTGCGTCACTAGAATAATCTTTCTTCAAATAAAAAACATAAGAATCTTTTTGTTTTGATATCGAAGGGTGATTCATTTGTTGCAAATTTTTCTGTAGTGATGCTAGTACGTAAGTACCAATGCATTTTACGTTCCTAAAAATAAAATTAAATAAAATTTAAACAGAAAACATATATAGCTAAATCCGACTCTGTAATTAGCAATAATAATAATAAAATTACCACTGACAGATGTATGACAAAATAATGCTATGTAGGAACAAAGTACAGTAATTTTTTGAAATTACGTACCTTAATTGTCATCTCTGATATGCTAACTGCCCTAAATTTTTTGCTTCTGTTGTAATTTAAAATTGTGTCTGTAATGAAAAGTTCCATCATTGATGAGACTTCATGATAAAAAATAATTTTTATTCTGAAGTATCAAAACAAAACATCCAAACAAGAGCGAACAAGTATTAAAATAGTAATTAATCGAACATGAAAAGAAAAAAAACGTCACGTGAGAAAAGTATCCAATCAATGACTATAGCGTCATTTACAAATAAATGGGATGATGATGTCATCAGCAGTGCGAAAGAAAATTTGCATAAGCGAGCGATGAACGTGCAAACATTAAAAAAATAAAATTATTTCGCTAGTCACGTGAGTATATTTTAAAATTATTGTGGACATGAGTAAAGCTGCATTCACACCAAGGCTGTCAGCGTCTAGCTAATGAGAGGCTTCATTTCGCCCGAGATGAAGCCTCTGATTGGCTAGACGCTCAACGCTCGACACTGACAGCCTTGGTGTGAATGCAGCTTTAAAATATGAAGTGGGTTTCTCCAACAATTTCATAATCTGCTTATATCATGCAGACGAAAATTTTGGCATACATAACTTCGAAATTATTTATACATTCATCCCTCATACTTAATTCATAATAATTAAAATTCCTAAATAAATCGGAATATTGCTTAAAGTTGCTTATATAAATTCTTGGGTTTTAATTGTAACGTTATTTCTAAAATTTATTATTGGCAACATCTATATCTTTGGGATTTAATAACTTATGGAATTTTGTTTAGTTGTAAATTTTTAAGTCATACCTCAAAAAGTTATTTTTAGAATGTTTTCCACACATCATCATTCTCCGTCATATTTTACATATGATTATTATGAGAGAATAAATTCCGGATTAAAGAACACACAACAATTATTTTGAATATTTCTATACTATTAAACTGAAATTCAAATTCAGTGGCGCAACAGCCCATGAGGGGCGGGGCCTACTGTGCCCATCCCAGTATAGTGACCATTGGACGCTGAGGTGCATGAGCAGATTCCCAATCAGGTGGTCAGTCTGAAGCGAGACCCCCCAGTGTTTAAGTCCCCAAGCAAGCTTAGTACTCATTTATCGACCCACTGCAGAAGGGATGAAAGACTGAGTCGACCTTTGCCGACCCGGGAATAGTACCCGGACCTGTGGTGTTGAAGCGCGATTTTTCTATATTATTGGCGTACATTAATTGTTTACAGACAATCAGCTTATTAAGCTACTTATATTCCTTTTTTCTTCATAAAGTGCTTTGAACCTTGTTAAATCGATAGATGGCTGAAATCTTCTCGTATTGAGTTGTAATGTTTTGCATGTTTATTATTATTATTGTTATTTTTGTTTAATTCTCTTGCTTTCTTTGTAAACTTCTTTAAAATCAAATATCTGTTTCTTAGAGTATTGGATCAGTGTCACGCTACAATTAGAACTGTAATATGAACTCTCACATATGAAGGCAATGTACACAGTGCTCCAGTCCTTGAAAATTGTATTTTGCAGATTCCTAAGAAATCCCATGATGAACACCTACTTTCCGTCTAACCTCTATTCAGCAATTCTTCTATTCAACCGAAGGGCCACCGCAGAAAAAAGGCAGCTTAAACACTTACGAGCGCGATCATACTAAAAAAGACAATATATATACACAGTCAGTAGCGCACACTGGAATTTTTCAAGGGGGGGACATAAATTATATACACCGAAATTTAAAAAAAAAGTTCTCTCAATTTTCTGTTTTTGTCTTGCTTAAAACCTGAGCTTCGAAGTAAAAGGAAGAATTTTACACATAAAAACAATCTGTTTTTGCCTGTGTGTTTTCCTGCTTTTTTCATGTTTATATTGTTCAACATACTGTACTGTTTGAATTAATTTGGACAAATGGTAAGAGAGTAATACGATTTTTTCTAAATCCTTAGCTTTTAATCATTACATATCTTGACAGAAAAACTTCTATATTAGTACGAAATATGTCTTCCTGTAGTAGAAATGATCTCTTCGACGCGTCTTGGTATTTATTGACCTCACTAGTGCAGAGCAAGCACATTTTCTTAACTGGAACCACATCATCGTGGGGCCAGACTTGAATGGTACTTTTTATCATTTGTTCTAGATGTTAGCTAAACGATTCTTGAGAATATGCCATAAATTCTCAATAGAATTTAGGTCTGGTGAATTACCAGACAAATTAAGCACTTTTATTTTATTTTCCCGTATAAAAGTCTAGACTAATTACGTATTGTGACAAGAAGCCAAGTCATGTTGAAATGTTCCATCAAATGTTTCCTTGAATGCAATATTCTACTGCGTATTATTTATATGTATTTAATTCATCATGGCTTTAAGAGAAACTAAGCTTTTTTCTAGCGCCCTTTGTTATGAAAAAACTACAAAACATTTGTTTAGAAGGGTGTTTTACAATCTGTTGGGTATGATCTGGTAGCAGAGTTTCATCTTCACTTTGCCTTACTTCACCTAATTTGCATCCCTGCACAAATAAATGTGTTTCATCACTGAAAATCACCTTTTTCAAGTCGTTAACAGTCCAGAATAGTTTTTTGTTTTTGGCCTATGCTAAGCGTTTTTTCACCTTTTTCTGAGCTGGAAAGTGCTTTCTCCTCGGTCTTTTTGCCTTACCGCTAACTTCCAGAAGCCTTTTTCGTACAGTTGAGGGGCTCATTCAACACCATAATCCAATAAACCTTTGAAGGTCCTTACTTATCTTTTTTGGACCTATTTTGCTATATCTTATTAGAATTTTATCAGTTCTTGGAGTAGTTTTCCGTTTGTGCCCACATTTTCCGTTTCTTTTTGGAGACGATGTTCCGGAATCTTGAAATGTTCTTAAAATTCTTGAAACACTGAAGTTACCCACACTAATTACCCTAGCTATCTCTCACAGTCATAGATTTGTGTTAATTAAGAATGATTATTTTGGAACCCTTCCTTAGAGTAATATCCTTCTCAAAACACGTAAAAGTAATACGTGTTAAAAGGAATGCAAAATTATAACCACCACACCTGCAACACTGAAAGGCTCACAACTGGACAATTGACACCCCAAAGCCAATCAAACGAGTAAATTATAGTCAAGGTTGATCAATCACATTACCTCTAGGCAGAGATAACCAATTTGAGGGGGTTTGGGACATCACTGATAATCACATACCAACTCAGACAAGAAGAAAAGGCTTGTCCCAATTAATTCGAACAGTATAGTAATATCGTGATTTCTCACTGATGTATAAGACTCATTTTCCCCCCTTAAATATTGGTTTTGAAATAGGGCATATCTTTTGTAACGAATGTATAAATTACCGTGTTTTTGATGTGTAACATCTTTCCTCTCGGTTGCTGGATATTTGTGGGAGTGATTTTGTGAAAAGGGATGGATGGATGGATGTAACAGGATGTGACGTAGGCGCGCGCTACTTGATTTGACCAATGAGAGTGCGTGGCTGTGTCTTTTCGCTACCGTCGCATGAGGGTCCAACTCTAGTAGCCATCAAGCACTCGAGCGCTTGACTCTAAATCCGTTAATCACGATATTGGGGGACATAAGTGCGGCTGAATGCTTATTTGAAAATGGACAAACAGTGATTTCGGTGGTCGTAAACATTTCTTCGAATCAAACGGTTAAAAAGAATTAAAGATTTCCTGCATTTTGTACTTTTACCATATAACGAAGGTGATTCTGCTTTTTTAAAAAAATTATCACTCACTTCCCCTGATTTTGAGTGGTGATTTTAACCTTAACTTCAGTTTGCCAAAAGCTGAGCCGCTCAAAGCTTTTATGAATAATGAACTCAAGCTCGAAATGAACACAAATTAGAATGTTTCGACTGCTAACAGTGGTATTGTTATTGACGCTGTTTTTCAACGGTTTTTAAATACTTTGAGAAATCACAAGTTTATGTGTCATATTTTAGTTATCATCTAGTCTATTGTCTCCACTCTTCCCCAAATTGAACAAGATTAATTATTTTTGATAAAATATTGCACATTACTCCTTTTGTTAATTAAATACAATTTTCATTAAAGATATAATTATTCGATAGAAAATTATTTCCAATCATAACCGCGCGCGCGGAGAGAGAGAGAGAGAGATTTTTTTTTTCATATTTTTTTCATGAAAAGTTAATATTGCGTATTTACCACGATAACATGTCAGATGTTACACATCATATGCGACTACTGTAAGACTCGTTTCTTTTTTTTCTTTTCTAATTAACACATTCATTATCATCATTTTGTTAGTTGTTAATGGTATTTGTGTGAGAAAATAGTCAGAAGATATAGATATGGATTTTACAAGTTCCTGAGAGCTCATCTCGCTCTATTGTTAACTCAATATTATTTTCATTAATTACCGTATTTACTCGAATCTAGCAGCCATCGATTCTAAGCTGCACCCTCAATTTTCTACTCGGTTTTGAGAAAAAATAAAAAAAATGTGTAAAAGATTCATCAATATCCGACACTTAAGAAATTTTTTTAAAAAAATTTAATGAGAAAGAATAATAAGTTAATAATTAATTTATTTGACCAATATTAAAAACGTTCAAATACATACATGAACCTATAATCGTCAGTATGATGCTGCGAAAATGGTTCGTCACTTCCATTGTCACAGCTGACTTCGGAATTGGTGCCGGCGCGCCATTTTCCCACACGATATCATCTTCCGTGTCCTCCAATGCATTTGTTATGCAACATTTTTTAAAAGAAGGTATTATAGAAGAATGTCAAAGAATTATTAAACACTGGTGAACATTTACAAGAACAAATTATATCATTTTACTTAAGCCATTGACGGTTTTTTTTTTTTTTCTCATCTGTATTAAATTTTCAGTTTTCTCTACTCCGTTTCCGTTTTTTTCTACGTATAAAATTGCCTCCCTTTTCATACTTGCATCATAGTGAACTTGTCCTGATGCTATTTTTGATGCTTAGGTAATCAAAGAAACTGAAAATAAAAAAAATTCCTAAATACGAACAGACAACTATGTTTAGGATAGTCTGAATTATACTGGAGATAAACTGCGAAATGGGATAAGATATCGATGCAAGTGGTCAGAATGGATGGCTACATTTTTCCCTTTTGAAAGGGGTGGAACCTCAATTTCTACCATCCTACGAATGCTTTTCCTTCGATTCTAAGCCGCACCCTATTTTCAGTAGTATTAACACAGGAAAAATGGTGCGGCTTAGATTCGAGTAAATACGTTATTTTAATCTCTTATTTTAAACTTTGTTTTCCGAGAAATTCGTCATAAGTTTTAGGGTGCGTTTTGTATAAAGGAGCGTCTCGTACGCCCGAAAGATACGATAATTTGTTCAATCGCGCGCGCGCGCGTTTTACTTAAAATTAAGTTTAATTGTACAATTCACATAATTTTTACTCGCACCTTTCTTTAACGCCATCATCACTATTACATTCTCCAACAAGGTCTTAGAACAATTCTTCAGGACCCCGAGAAATGTTTCTAGATAGAAGAATCATTGAATCAAACTCTCGTGAACTCAAGTGCGACTAGCTACGATCACTGAACTTCATTAGATATTCTATGCAGGGAAGTCTTAAGGCTTGGGCCAACTGGGCCCGCGCCCAGGGCCTCATCCTCGATGGGAACCTTGTTTCGTTCTAGAATCTGTCTTAATAAGATCATAATCCAGATGATTTTAATGGTCAAATACTATTCTCATACATGTTCTCCGAAAAACGGAGAATTTCACATTGCATGTCAACTAGCAAAAGTGGCAAGATTGTATTATTATGTGATGACCGTTGTCCATGTCTAGGTCTAAGTCTTATACCATAAGCAATCATTCAACTCATTTAGTCAAAATGCGGCCATCGGTCGAGCCGATTTGTGCCTTGGTTTTTGAGATTGTGAATCGTGCACATTTATTTGTTTCAAATTACCTTTCGAACGAGTATTTGACAATGTACGCTACTGTGTTCTTAAAGGTAGGGCCTACTTTTGCATAGGGGACCAGGATCTCAAAAAGTCTTCTCGGGGCCCAGGGCCTCAAACAGTCTTAAAACGTCCCTGGTTCTATGAAATATTCTATGCATATTTTCTTACTTTTTACACTTCTAATCCATTGTTTTTTTATTGTCAATACTGGGTATTGTAAGAGAAATCCATTGAAAAGAGACGAATTAAAACTGAGGGGGGTTGTATCTACTACAGGACGTTAGGGAAAGTTATTATTATTTTTTATTTAACATCGACTTAAGTATGGATAAGATCGATTCCTAGTTAATCAGGTGCTATATTGGGTATTTGTGTAAGTGACTTGCAGTCTAATGTTTACTGAAGGAAGAAACTGTTTGGCTTTCATTACTGCTTTCATTAAGGGGTTGCCCATGAAGCATTCATTCACTTCAGAAAAGTGTGCGGGGCAGAAATTTTTCAGGTCATTTTTATAGAAAATGGCTGTTTTATTTTGATGCTCTTTAACCAAGTAAATATTGATAATGTGATTGAGAGAGGTATGTTACTTTTTATTTTATTCAAGTTACAAGACTTCAGATCAGGAGCTTTATGGGATACATGCTCTACTTGTATAAAGAAAAAAAAAAAATTCTATTAATATATTAGCTGCCCACATCTTTCAGAGAAATTAATAATTGAAATATCAACCTAAAAGAAGGTGGTATAGTCGTTTAATTTTAATATCAAAACGTGCTGTAATATATCTATAAAAAATACACGTGGAAAATCCAACATTGTTTCCAATCCTGAATCTAGCAGCGCGCACTTTTCACTGCACGCAGAGTAGCGTGGAGTCGTTGTTTACAAAATAACAATCGCGTTACTTAAGTGGCACGATTTACAGAATAATGCTTTCTTTAATCGATATCTCTATTTTAGTTTGGCATAATCTAGGAAGGGAAAATAGCCCCTTTTTTTACATTTTGTGTGTGAAAATAAATATTTAGCTCAATAAATTTTTTTTTCATGTTTCAAGAAAAATAAATAATTATTTGCATAACACAGGTAATTTTAAACTTCATTAAAAAACATTGGCAAGTACTGATAAATATTTTTATACTTTGAAAGAAATAAACGAAATCTTTGATATAGTAAAACACCTCTATATGTATAGAATTTCCTTTTGGAAAGATTCAGGTTCAGGGATTAATTGACTGATTTTTTTTGTATAGTTGCTATCTGAAGCAATTACAGAAGGTAAACCTCGTAATATTGAACCCCAGTCAAGTGACGAGGACGACGTATGAGTTGGCACCAGTGGCGCACACAAGGGGGTGTCTTAGGGGTCCGGACACCTCCCATAGCCCTTGATTTTTTTTCCCTATTGGTTATAATCCTACGTATATATTACGTAAAATTTAATTATGTATTTGTTATTAATAATTAATTTTATTAATCAATGCTAATTATTTATTCAATAATTATGTATTGTTTTTGTTCGATAAAATCAAAAGAATATGCTGAGTGGCGTAATGAAGCATGATACCAAAATGGTGGACTTTCGACCCTGGATCCCTGCCTTGAAAAATTTTTGTGTGCGCTACTGGTTGGCACCCAAATTTCTACAGCTGGCCAACGTGAGTACATTTAATGTCATTAACTCTATTTCACGGTTTTGGACTTCAACCCAGAAGTCGCCAGAAAAAACTGACCATGAACTCGTGATCCTATCCAGTCGGCTACCACGCCATTATTGAGGAAGGGGAAGGAATTGCCAAATAAAAATTTCTTTAAGTCGGAAATAAATTCTCTAAGTATTTAAATATATAAAAGATTTTTACTTTTAAAAGCAAAAAATCAAAATAATTGTAAAATTATGATAATCATAAGTTAATATAAATAAATTGAATTATCACTAATTTGCAGATTTATAAGAAAATTAGTGTTAGAAATTATTACAATACTTTTTTTTGAGACATCAAAATAATTTATGACATATATGTAATGTTAATAATGCTAAGTATGTATATCTGTCGCCGGACAATGATGAAATTAAGGCTTTCATCAAATCCCTAAGGGGGATGATTTATTCACTGAAGATGTTAAAATAACGCCCCTTTCAGGTCATTTCCCTGATGTAAGTAAGTGATTTGCTCAAATCCCCGAACTGCTTTAGTGAAATGATGAAATGAACCAATCAGCATTTGTAGAGCTTTGTTTACGCTTTTGTTACCACTCCCTTTTACCTCCCCTCTCTCTTCCCGTCCGGGCCAGGCAGCGCCAGGCTTCTGACGCGTGACGCACCCAAAACTAAATGACCTAAATATCTTTTTAGTTTTATATAGTTATATTCTTTGCATTATCTTTTTCCATTGATATATCACTTTTGTATACCTGAAAATTAGAAACTGGATAAAATTTTTATTGAAAAATGTAAACAAGCAAATTAGGTAATTCGACCACGCTCTCTCCATAGATACAAAAAGGCTTTTTGATCATAAAATAAGCTATTTTAAAAATAATAACTAAAAAAAGGTGTTACAAATAAAGCAGGATATTTCTGAAGTACTACATTAATGTGTATAATTTTAAAAAAAATGTCTGAAATTCTACAACAAATATCCTTTTTTTTAAAAAAAAAAAATATACCAGCTTTATTATTTAATTATTTTGTTAATTAATTCCGAATGAATTATTTGTAATTCAATGATTATTATTGTATTAACTACTCTACTTTTAATAATGCACCCTATTTGCAAAATAAACACTTTTAAAAACTCTTGACAATATTATTTCATCATTTCACTTAAACAGGTTAGGGATTTGATCAAATCACTTACTTTGCTTAGGGAAATCACACCTTGCAGAGTTCTTATTTTAACATCTTGCATGAATTGATCATCTGTTAGGGAATTTGATGAAATCCCTCATTTCATCATTTCCCTGCGACATATCTATATGTCAAAACGTGTGCGTATAGAAAAAGGTTACTTAAAAAAAATTTCTTTATAGAAGGTATACTATATCTTTGGTTGAACTTCTGCATCCAGAAACATTATTTACAACAAATATATTTAAAAAAAAATAGTGTCCGAAAAAAAAAACACTTATAGAAAAAATAAGAATATCATTAAATATTTAAAACAAGTAAAAAAACTACACACACATTCTTCCAGCTACCTGACGGTTGGTATATCTACAGAAGGAGGTTGCAGAGAAAAGGGAAGAAAATAGGGAAAAAAAACATTTTGAATTTGCTAAAAATTCAAACGCGCCAAAAAGAGCGATATATTTGACCGCATAGAATGCTGTTGAGTTGAAGAGCTGGTTTCTGGAATGACGCAATGATTGCTCCTTCGTTCATTGGTTGTGCTTTCATGATGTCATCTCCAGGAGAATAATCCTGATCAATGAGAGAAGCAGAAAGTTATGAAGAGTTATGAATATGTCGACGCCTCGCCAATCATAACGGATCTCAACAAGTTGAGGGTGGATTCCTGAGCGTTAATAGGCGGGAAACGGTTTCAGATTCGCGTCCGCCTTCATTCCTGTGAAACTTGATAGCTCAATCATAAATGTTTAATAACTCATATTTTTCAGTTTTTGTGTATTTCTGCAAAAAATCCTAATTTTGAAAGAGATTTTCTGTGTAAAACAAGGAGTAATAATCGATAAGAATTGTTTAAATATTTGAAAGGGTCATCTGATGAGAATACACTATTGGCAAGTACTATTTTATCTCTTTTGCAAAATGAGTCAAAATATGTTTTAAAATATTTGCCATAATTGTTAAACTAACGCATAATTGGCTCATTTTTTATTGTTAAAATTTAGCCGACCAAATACATAAATTTCGAGATAACTAATCGATTTTAATTGAAAGCGTAAAATATTACGAATAAGTTGAAATTAATTTTTCTTAAATGAAATACTTTGCAATATATATATATCAAAATTTAAAAATATAATCTTTAAAAGTGATGTGTGAATTTGTGCTGATAGCAAAATGCTTTTATTAGAAAGAGATTTTCCATTTGAAAACTGCAGGTAATATGTGTATGCCGACTACAAATTTGGAAATGGTAGTTCAGTGGTCAAGGTCGTAAATTCGTGTCCGGCATCGTCGAGTTGCGATTTCTATTGTAACTGAAGGACCACCATGTAGAAGGGCTGATGCACGTTATCCTGTCGAAGCTCAAAGTCCCCCCGTTGGCATGGTGTGCAAGTTTGGAAGGTTGTGCCAGCTCAGGTGTCATCCTCGTCACCTGACCGTGGCTCAAAATTGCGAGAACCATCGCGAGAACCATCAAATGAAAGGTGAATCGACTGAAAATATATATAACAACAGTATTATAAAAGCTCTATAATTTTTCCGTTAATGATTCGTCCCAAATCGAAAAGCAAGGTTGAATTCTTTTTGTTGTTTAACGGACCGTGTATAATTTGACAAACTGAAAAGAAAACTATGTTTATTCTCGTTTAGACTGCAACAAATTTGAAGTCATTTCGAATACTTCTTTAGTTTCATACATTTTAACGATCGCCTTATTTTCATGTGTGTTGAAGGTAAAAGTTTATGTCTACTATAACTAACCACTAAAGTTTATGTCTACTGACAAATCTGTGAAGCATCTTGTTCTGTATAATTTTTTTTTTTTGATTCCGTAAGTGACTTAATTTTATTTTTGGAAGGATTCAATTTTTTGAATATTTTTTTTCTACTAAACCCTAGTATTTCCAAAAAGTAAATGATGTTCCCAGGCAGATCTTATAATTTCATAGAATTAGTGAAACCGGATTTCACAGTCCCTTAGCCTTTTATGAAATTTATAACTTGGATGAAATTTACAATCATATATATAATCTATGTAACATAATTCATATTTAAATGTGAATTATGCATAAGTTTACTTAGAGAATGAGTTAATTTAATTAGCTCCTGCCTCGACTTCAGTTAATTTTACCATTCCATATCTTATCAATCATGACCAGAGAATCAGTTGCAGTTAGAGAAGATGTGTTCAATGTAGAGATGTCTTAAGACTCTTTGAGGACCCTGGCCCAGAGTTTTGGGGTCCCTGGTTCCCCCTGCAAAAGTAGGCCCTACCATAGGTCTTTAAAAGTAGACAGTATATAGCATATATTGTTCAAACGATAATTTGAAATTAATGTGCACGACTCACAATCTCAAAAATCTAGGGCACAAACCCGCTTAACCGATGGCCGCATTGGTATAAGATTTAGATCTAAACGTGGACAATGGTCATCACATAATAATACAGTCTTGCTACTTTTGTCAGTTGACATTCAGTTTGAAATTCTCTGTTTTTTGAAGAATATGCATGAGAGAATAGTATTTGACCATTAAAAATATCATGATCTTATTAAGACAGAGCCGAAAACGAAACGAGGCCCTGGGCTCGGCCCATGCCTTAAGACGTCCCTGGTTCAATGTGAACACAAAAAAAAAAAATTGAAATTTTTCTCTGCTTCGTATAATTAACTTGATTTAGTTGTTTCTTAATGCTGTTAAGGAAATTGTTGTCATGGTGTTATTATCAGTATTAAAATATCTTACAAAAATTATCAATTATGTCGCCTTTGTAACATCCGTTTCTTATCCATCTATTATAGTTGAATATATTTTTTAAAAGTATAATAGCTCTTTTCTTCTTTCTGCGGTCTTTCGGTTAGCGGCCGAGGCTGTCTCAGTCAGCTTAGACCATCTTGATCTATTTGATGCTATGTTCTTCCATCGGTTAACTTCTAAATCCTTCAACCACTTTTCTACTTTATTCATCCACCTTGTTCTTGGTCTTCCTCTTTCCTTCTGGAGTATGGTAAGATATTTTCTTTACAGGATTTTCATCGCTATATCGAAATACATATCCCATCAACCTTATTTGGGAAGCCTTGATCACTCTGACTATGTTGGGTTCTCTGTATTTCGATTGAAGTTCAAGGTTGAATGTATTCGCCAGATTCCGTTTTTTGTAACTGCACCAAACATTTTTCGTAAGATGGATCCGTCCGGCTTTTTTACTTCTAGAGATTTCTGAACAAGGAATTTTTTTTTTTTACGGGTGGGATAGTAATAATTCTACTTTTTCAAAATAGATTTTTTAAAAAAATTTCCTCAATTCTTCTGATTGATTCAAGTCAGTAGCGCACACACGAAATTTTCCACCCACGGGGGGCCGGCCCAGGGTCGAAAGTCCACCATTCTTGTATCATGCTCCTTTTTGTTTTGTCGATTTTCGGGAACAAAAAACAGTAAAAAACTAATTATTGAATAAATAATTAGCATTAATTAATTAAATTAATCATTAATAACAAACATTTAATTAAATTTTAGGTACTATATATTTAGAATTATAATAAATCGGAAAAAAGTCAAGGGCTTTGGGGGGGGGGGGGTTCCGGACCCCTAGGAAACCCCCCTTGTGTGCACCACTGATTCAAGTCAATGATTCTCTGGTTCACTACTTACTACCTTTAGAAAAATGTTCTATTTTGACAGGGCAAATGATACAATTAATGCTTTCAATACGCTGCTTATTAAACTCGCTATTATGTCATGATTTTGGTGTTTTGTTGTTATTATTTTGAAATCATATGTTTGACATCCTATGATTAATTTTTACAATATAATCTATTTTAGTTACATCTTATTTGATATGATGGTCTTTATTTTTCATTCTCCAATCTTCGTTTCCAGTTTTGCATTTTTCTTACTTTTTCAATCATTACGACTCGTTCATTGGACTTCATTTAGCTGCCCTTGTTTGCAATTGATATACTTTTTATAACCTCGCCCTTGAAACATTGTAACAAATTCCCCATTAGTTAAGATTGCGTTAGCAAAGTTATCTTTAAAAAACAGTCATATTTTCTTTTCTCATCGAGAAATCTTCTCAGTACAATAATACCTCGATACGCGAATCTGGCGTTACGCGATTTTCAAATCTCATTAATTCGTTCTTTGAGAGAGAAAAAAAACCGTAAAATTGGTAATGTGATTGAAGATCTTGTCAGATAAATAAATTTAGAATAGGAAAGTGATTAATTGAAGAACTGCAGAATTCCCACAACCAGAAGCTGACATAGAAATGCAAGAGCAAGACATTGAAGAACGTCTTTAGAACTGGTTCAATCAGAAGATCGAATGACGGCCGGGAATTTGTCAGAAGGCCTCAGTTTAATTGAAAAAAAGGGTTACAAATTTTAGAAAATATAGACCCAAACGATGAATACATTTTCATAACAAAGCAAGGAATGAAAAAATTATTAACATGCCATGACGAAATTTTGAGGGAGAAAAAAAAATCTTTAGTTTTTTAGATTTAGTTTGTTAGATTTTATGAAAAAAACCTACTTCAAAATAACTTCGGTTTGCGATTTTGTATTTGTGTTATCTAAGATTTTATTTGACATTTTTTTTTGTCTAAATTATTTTCTTTCGTCTCCAGCCCCTAACTATAAATAATTTATATACATTCATATGCGAAATCATACCCTAACTTACTCGGTTATCACTCAGTCCCACCTATCACGTTAGTTCGGGGTACTACTGTATTCGCATCTGCGGTAACGTTGTATATGTCGTAGGAAAATGATGAAATTAGGACTTTCATCGAATCCCTAAGGGAGATGATCAATTGACGCAAGATGTTAAAATAACGTCTCTTTGAGGTCATTTCCCTTATGTAAGTAAGTGATTTGATCAAATATCCGAAACTGTTTTAGTTAATTGATGAAATGAACAAGCCAGCCATTTTTTTAAAGATATGGGGTTGATGTTTAGGGGATCGATAGTACTACCTGTATGGTTAGGAAGTATAAGGACTCGACCCCCCAGGTGTCTCCCCCTCCTATCCCTTAGGGATTTCACATCATCCCTAAGGGATGGGATCAATTGACGGGAGATGTTAAAATAACGTCTCATCAAGGTCGTTTACATGATGAAAGTAATTTTATCAAACCTTGAACTACTTCAGTGAAATGATGAACTAGTCAAGATTTGTATTGGCAAAATGCTGTCCGGGGAGATACCCGGGGTCGAGTCATTGTACCTCTTAACCATACAGGTAGTACTATCGATGCCCTAAATATCAACCCCATACCTTTAAAAAAATGTCTGACTTGTTCATTTCATCATTTCACTAAAACAGTTCGGGGATTTGATCAAATCATTTCTACATAAGGAAATGACCTCAAAGAGACGTTATTTTAACATCTTGCGTCAATTGATCATCTCCCTTAGGGATTCGATGGAAGTCTTAATTTCATCCTTTTCCTACGACATATATATACTCATATTATCGCTCTCTTTGTACGCAAAGAGAGAAATATGTACCATTTTTGAGAATAATTTTTTATGTATTTCTCATTGGCTATACAGGGTGTCCCTGAATGCCACATACAAATTTGGAGGGGAGGTAGAGAACATCCTGAAAAGAGCCATAATTGCATAGGAAAGCACAGACGGAAACGTAACCATAATGAAATAAAGAGCCACAAAGACAGCAAGGCTACAATACAGAATGTAGAGTAAAACACTTTAGTACAAAAACAACAACAAAAACACACACCCAATAATAAATTAAAAGTATGACATTAAAGCATCACAGGAGGTGTTTGAAATTGCTGCCAGTGGCATGTATGCACGCACGACACCGGCGCAGCGTGGATTGGTGGAGATGTTCGAAAATACCGTGCGTTTCACGGATCATTGCAGCAGCAATGGATATTCGTGCCACCAGGTCCATTCTAGATTTGACGGGCGTGTCGTCAATCGTGACTCTGAAAGATCCATGTTCCTTCAGGTTCTAATGCACCCGAGCGAACGTTTGATGATTCGGTTGCCACCTGGTTGGATATCTTTCCCCCTACAACCGAATACCAATACGTCCATTTCCGTTAGCTAGGCCGTAGATGAAGTGGATAACCGCTAAATCGGCGTTCGTATAACGATTCATGTACATCGCACGCTGTCCATGTCTGAATTGAGGAAACCACATGAGCCGACCTTGCGGGCTTACGTACCGCGCCACCTATCGCTTTCTGCCCATGCTTTCCTATGTAATTATGGCTCTCACACGATGTTCTCAACCTTCCCTCTAAGTTTGTCCACGGCATTCGGGACACCCTATATAAGATAGTCTTAGTTTCCGAAATGCGTCTTTTATAAATTTGTTGCATGCTGAAGTTACATTTGTGTAATAAATATCATTAATGGCTTTTGAGTTATAAGATTTGTAAGTTAAGGTATCCGACTACGTTCAGAACCGTGATTTTGCAAAAGCGTATAAATGGATAATATTTATGATATTTAGTGTCACTTAGATTAGAAAATGTATATAAAATTGTTTTAAGAATAGTATTAAAATAAAAAATTATTTAAGTACAATATTTTGACAAAAATGAACATAGAATGACCCATTTTCAAAATATTCTCCTTTTGTGAAAAAGGCTTCTATATTATAATAATATTTCGCCTATATGTAGCTCAGATTGATTGATTGAATATTAACGTCGCACTGTTTAGCTACACGAGGGCTTTTGGCGACGGACCACGTAATTTTGAACCATGGTCAAGTGACGTGGACGACACCTGAGCTGGCACACACCCTCCTAACTACCACACCACACCAACGGGAGGACGTTTCAGCTCTCGACAGATTTAACATGCATCGCTGCCCTACACGGCGGGTCTTTAGTGGAACTGGGCTCGAACTCGTGACAAGGCATGCCACGATCCGATATGTATGTAGCTCAGACCTCTGTACAGAGGCTCCACTAGAATTTTTGAAATATATAACTTAGAAGTGGGTTTATCCATGTTTTACGACAACAGAGGGGAGAAATTTTAAGAAAAAAATGCCGATCATTATTTCAATGGGTTGTAACTCAGAAAATAACATGAATTTTTCAAAAATAAAAAATAGTTCAGACTCTCTGGAGAAGTCTTTACTTTATATTAGTATATATATATAAATATATAAAATATTATTATTTTAGAAGCATTTTCTTAAAAAGAAGAACATTTTGAAAAAAAGTTATTCTAAGTTAATTTTTTGCCAAAATATTGTATTTAAATAATTTTTTTTTCTTTTTCAAAATGTCCTTAAAACATTTTTATACATGTATTCTAATCTAAGTGACACTAAATATCATGAAAATTATCCATTTTTGAAATCATGGTTCCGAACGTATTCGGATACCTTAACGATTTTTATTAGATGGGCCACGTTCATTGAACCTTTGACCGCGATTTGGATAAGTCTCGGGAATTATTTAATAGAGTAACTGTAAAACACCAGGGCCACTTTTGCGATAATAGGCCCGCTAGGCACGTGTCTAGGGCGCAAAAATTTTTTGGGCGCACAAAATTGGGAGGCGAAAAAAAAAAAAATTAAAAAAATAGAATACTACCGAGAGAGAGACTAGCGAGTCATGCGAGAAGCCTTTCTGCTCTCAAGAGAGTAAAGACTGAAATGGGATTTACTATGGAAAAAGAAAAGCTTAACAGTTTGATGTTGCTATACACTCAAAATGATATTACATTGGAAATAGATTATAATGATGCCATTAAAGATTTTGCAGTGATCAAAGCTCGTAAAAAACCTTTGTTGCTCTAGTACAATGATTTAGAAAAGGTACAATGTCTAAAAGTATAAGTGTTTTAGTACAATGTCTAAAAGTAAAAAAAGATAGTAAAGCGATAAGCGATGAAAAAGAAGATAATTAACAGTTGAAATAATGCATACTCGATACTGTAGTTGCAAACGATTTCATTAATTTACTGTACTAATTTACAAAAGGATAGGGGATGGTTCGCGATGCCGCAAAATAAAAATGAACAAGAGTAGCCAAACCATGCCACTATCTTTTCCTTACGGCTGCCTATTGCCAGTCCAGGGCAAGGCGGATCCGTAGGTGGTGGATGAATATAATTATGTGTAACGAATGTTTTACTAATTATTTAGAGTAGTAGAATTTTTTTGAACTATTTTCAATGACAATTTTTAATGATATCACAAAATTATTGTGATGGGGCTTTATCGCGTCTTCTATTAAAACCTCTTGGGAAATCTTTGGGCCAGAATGGCAATTCTTTCCGACCAACTCAAGAACTATTGAGATTATAAGAGATTATAAGAGTACAAGAGTTTACTACAAGATTATATTGAAGCTTTAGTATTCGCGTGAAGTTCTAAGAAGTTCTATGAGGAGGTCTAATAGTGCTAGCGAGGTTCTAAGAAGGATTGTTCTAAGTGAGTTCGAAGCCAGAAGATCGTCCATTTGCCGGAGCAAGTTGGATCAAGAATTATATTGACGATATAAGGACTGTAGCTGTTCACCGTGGAATAGCGGTAAGAGAGATTTTATTAAACTTTAATACTACAGCGGATTTTAGTAAGTTAGGAAATCATCCATAAATATAGATTCGGTGGTTTATTGCGCTATTTGTTAGAATTGTAGTTTAAGTCTCATCACTCCTGATCATAAGCCTCCAAGACTTGTGTTGCTTTGCTTAATATAAATTGAAATAACAATAAATTAATTTTAGTATGGAATCTCTGAGGGGTCAATCTTTTATCCCCTCAAACTTAGGTCGCGTGCATGATGAAGAGATGATACCCACAGCCCGTGGGCTATCACAAGATTAATGAATAATCGAGGGCTCGATTGCAGTAATTATTTTTTTCAGTGCTTATTCTTTTTTAGATACATCGCCACTTATATTTATTTTTTAAAAACTTTACGGAACATAAATTTTATGTGTTCATTTTATTAGCATTAGTCAGAGTTTGACATGCTTTCAGTAGAATTTTTGAAAACCATACAAAATGGTAAACATTAATTAAAAAATGAATAAAAGAACGAATAACAACAAACAACAATTAAATGAAAAAACAAAGAATTAATAAATAAAACAATCAATAATAAGCAATAAGTAACAAATAAAATAATAAATAAGTATGAATAATGTAAAACAGTAATAAGTGAGTAAAATAATAAACTATTAAAACAAAATAATAAATAATAATAATACCAAACAAATAAAACAAATGTTTTATGATAAAATGCTTTAAAGCAAACAATGGTGCTCAATAGAGCAAATGAAAAGAAATTAAATGTATAAACAAAATATAATTATATTTCCTCCATTTTATGCTAGGCATCAGAGAACAACAATTCCCAAAAATATCGTTCGTTTATAAAATTAAGATACGCAAATATTCTTTAAAAATCAATCATAGTGAAATCATGCATTTTTTCAAACTTTAAGTTCTTTTAGGATGTTTTTTAAATCTTTAAAAATGCATATTTTGAAATTTTTTTTTAATTGTAGTATTTAGGCAAACAGTCATTTTAGAAATAATATGATAAGATACCGTGATTTACCTAAACTTTAAATTTCTTTCTCATTCATTGGGAAATAGTGTGAAGTAAAATTAGAACAAATGAGTAATAGTGTTATGTATTTCTAATAATTATTGTTTTTTTTTCAATTCCTACTATTAGTTCACAATCTCCTTATATGTATCTTGTTCAAATTTTCAATCATTAATAAAATACATTTTAAAGCACTCAATTGAGCTGAAAATTTATGTACACAATTATTTTGGATGACAATACGGTAATTTAATTATAATTAATAAAATTGATTTATTAAAAGTAATTATTCAAAGAATTACAGATACAGTCACGTTAGCTTCATTTTTAGCGACTTGGGTCAAAACTTTAAAAGATTTTTTTCCCCTCACGTTTTACAGCATTCAGTTGAACTGAAATTTTATAGACACGATTGTTTTGGATGGCAATACGATATTTTAATGATAATCAATAAAAATTAATTGCCACTTAATATCGTGATTCTGTCATATGTATATACATATTTATCTTAATTATAATTATTTGATAAAAAATCACTAAAATAAAATTTTTCTTTGTTGATCTAAGTAGGAATGGACTTAAAATTTTTCTTTTATATTACTTGTTTTAGAATGCATTGTATGGAACGAATATTTTCAATGTTGCGAATTTATTAACTGCCTCATAATAACACACAGGCAGCATTTAAAACAAGTTTTAGAATGCATTACTTGTTTTAGAATGCATTGTATGGAACGAATATTTTCAATGTTGCGAATTTATTAATTGCCTCATAATAACACACAAGCAGCATTTAAAACAAGTTTTAGAATGCATTGTATGGAACGAATATTTTCAATGTTGCGAATTTATTAATTGCCTCATAATAACACACAAGCAGCATTTAAAACAAGTTTTAGAATGCATTGTATGGAACGAATATTTTCAATGTTGCGAATTTATTAATGTTCTATAATAACACACAAGCAGCATTTAAAACAAGTTTTAGAATGCATTGTATGGAACGAATATTTCAAGTTGCAATTTATTAACTGCCTATAATAACACACAAGCAGCATTTAAAAGGTAATTTCAAGTGTAGTATAGGGGACTTGATTTCATTTTTATCTTCCATGTTATGGTGAGATATCGAATTCATTATAAAATAAATAATAAATAATTCCGAAAAAAGTACCTTGGCGACCACTTTTAGTCGCCAAAAAAATGGACTGCGCCAAGTGGCCCCCCTATACTACACTTGAACCCAAGTAATATATATATATAAAAAATTAAGTCAATTCCTACTTAGATCAATTTCTTTTTATTTTAGCTCCTTTTTATTAAATAGTTACAATTAATATAAATATGTATATACAGAGTGTGACATCTCACGGGTCCTTTCTCTAACATAACCTCTGTGTTCTTTGACGGCCACGATTAATGGCAAATCTTTTCCAACCCAAATCCAAGAAGTGAAACGAAGGATAGATGCAAATAAGATAACCTTTAAAAAGGCAGAAGTTTTAGTGAGTGGATGGCAATTTAGAGAAAGTTCAGTTCAGAGAAGATAGGAGTAAACAGAGACGGGGCTTACCTAGAATCAAGAAACTCTAGCCATTCAACCAAGGTACATACTATTGTACGCCCACTTGGAGAAATATTTGAAGTGGATTGGACGTTGCGTAGAAAACAAGGTAGGAAGATTATATTCTGAACGCGAATATATTATTGAGATTGTGAGAGTAGGCCGATATAATATAATTATATTGATAAGTGATCTAATTGCGCGATCTGTGTTAGTTAAGGCTACGTGTGTTGGTTTATTCTCACTTAATATAAGTTTGTTTGATATATAAGTAATTTAAGTTAAATTCTTAATAAAAGTCATATTAAGAATTCTAAAATGTCTCATCATTTCAAGAATCCCACACCTCTAACTTACGCTGAAACCCCACGACATGGTCTACGAAGATCGACCATGTCGCAATAGGACAGAATCACAACATTAAGTGGTAATTAATTTTTATTAAGTATCATTACAGTTTCGTATTGTCATCCAAAACAATCGTTTATATAAAATTTCAGTTCAACTGAATGTTTTAATACGTGAGAAAAAACATTTTCAAGTTTTGATACAAGTCGCCAAAAGGGTCGCTAAGTCGCCAAAAATGATGCCAACGTGGTCGTGGTGTGTGTGTATTTGTAATTCTTTAAATAATTAGTTTTAATCAACTAATTTTTGTTAATAATAATTAAATTATATTGTGTTGTCATCCAAAGCAATCATGTTTTAAATTTCAGCTCAATTGAGCGCTTTAAAATGTATTTTATTAACGATTGAAAATTCCACGAAGATAAATAAATAATATATATAGAGAGTGTGAGCTAATAGTGTAGGATTTGAAAAACAGTCATTTTTTAAAATTTAATTCTGTATCAAGAGGGGAAAAAAACCTACTCTTATAATCCTTGGAGCTATTTAGTGAGACTTGTTTACATGTTGTGTTTTTTTCCAAGATGCAACTTTTCCCTTGTGGTCGAAAATATACCAATTTGTCTATTTTTAGCTGACGCAAGCGTTTAAGATAATGAGAATGCGGAGCATCCTGTGGTTTTCGTTAGCATTCTCAAACACAACACCGTAAGCGCTGCTACTGTTTGGCAATTCTTTCATTGGTAATACAAAAGAAGCAAAAAATTGGCAACTGACATCAAAACAATAGTTGTCGAGCGAGAAGAATGATTGCACAACAGAAAAAAAAGAATTAAAAATAAATATTCTGGCAGCGATATTTCTTGCCTTCTAAGAATCGTGTCAACTTTGAAGGATTGTTTTTGATTCTACCAGGGAAAAAAAAAAAAAAATTAGGCTGAGCTTTATACATATCAACTTTCACCTAAAAGCATTGCATTTTTTTTCTGTCTTGTTGCATTGTGACACTGAGATTTTTATTATTTTTGTATAACGCTGATTTTTTTTTATTGCTTAATAGTATTTATATATAAAAAAGATAGATGAGAGAGGAAAGGAAAGAGGGAGGGAGAAGGAGGAAGGTGACATTAATTGCAGCTGATAAATATTACAATGTAATTAAATCAAAAAGAAATTAGAGTTCCTTTTTGTCAGGAGATTCTTATACCGTAAAAACCGGCGTGTACCGCGCACTTTTAACACCAAAAACAAGATCAAAATTTAAGGATCCACGTTATACGTCAGGTATAAAATTGAGAGCTTTAAAAACAAAAAACGATATGAACATAAAAAAAAAATAGAGTTCTATATACATCGAAGTGCTGTTTATTTAAAAGCAATGATATTCTTTATGAACTAAAATAATTGAATTCAAGAAGTATACTATTTTTACAAAAGCCTGGGATAATATTTCGAATAAATGACTTCAAAACATAAGGCACTAATACGACTTTTAAAAAGTTTTTCATAAAAAAGGGGTGCCTATGGAAAAAACATACACCAAAATTAAAAAAATGCAGCTTGAGTATAGGGGGGCGCTTTAGGGGATATTACCGTTTCGGGTAATATCGGGTCAATCCCACCAAAAGGGGGGTCCCCTGGTGGGTTTTTTCAAGAAAGGGGGGGGGCGAAAGTCCACCATTCTCGTACCCTGCTTCAATACACCTCCCGACATATTCTTTCGATTTGGGCAATTTTCGAGAACAAAAAACAATAAAAAATTAATTATTGAATAGATAATAAGAATTAATTAATAAAGTTAATTATTAATAACAAATACTCTCTCTTAATTAAATTTTACTTACTATATACATAGGATTATAATCAATCGAAAAAAAAATCTGGGCAGGGGTCAGGAAAAGGGCCATATGTGCACCAATGATATCAGTATACGAAGTAAAAGAGAAAAGAAATTAAGCTGATGTCTATTATTATACAATTTAAAAAAAAATTATCACTGAAGGATTATCTGAAACATCTACGAGTATTCTTATATCAAGTATTTCACAATTTTCGATACTAAATAATTAAAGACCCAATGGACTAAATTCATGATGGTCACATGATAACGGCAATCACGTGTTTCCCATTGATTAAAAATTGT
Source organism: Trichonephila inaurata madagascariensis (assembly GCA_019973955.1). Lineage (NCBI taxonomy): Eukaryota > Metazoa > Arthropoda > Arachnida > Araneae > Nephilidae > Trichonephila > Trichonephila inaurata. The sequence continues at coordinate 156,856 of BMAV01012892.1, forward strand.
CATACTAGTTGTTCAACTTGAAAATTTTTTGAAAACTTTTAAAAATTTTATAATTGGGTAAAGAGTTCAGGTTTTAAAAAATTTAATTCTTCAAACAGTTTTCAAAATTAAATAAAAAAAAAAAAATACTTACATTATACGAATACTTTTAAATTAAGTGCATTTTGTTTTAACTATGTGCATTATTATATCGTTGACAAATATGTACTTTCTAAAAGAAAGTTTCTGAAAAAAGCAAAATTAGAACAGTGAAGCACATAAACTAATTGGCTGGAAACGTGTGATTATATTTATGATATAATTATGACGTCACATTAATTTATGAAGTGATTGGCCGAAAAGACGTGGCTCAGTTATCATGTGACTAATGACGTCACATGAATTTAGTCCATGGTGTATCAGTCAATGATATGTCTAGTTCTGGGGTGGGCTAACAATGGACCGCGGGTCACATGCAGCTCACCAAAAAAAAAATTATGAAAAACCTTTTTGGGTCAACACTTATTTGTGAGCAAAGTTTTTCTTGCATGAAGGTGAACGAAACTAAATATAGATGCAAGTTGCTTTATTTTTTTTATAAATTTCATTTCAATCCACTACGAATTATAAGAGAAATTTATCAATGTTATAACATTTCAGAAATATAAACTCATTATTGGTGAAAGGAAGCCTTTAAAAAGTGGTAAAGTATAATTTGTTAATAGCTAAAACAATAGTCAATGAGTGATTAGTAAAAACAACCTACAATATATTCGAATTTAAAAGTAATTCATGTTTTTGTTACAATTTTCATTCATTGAATGCCAATAAATGACTGTAGTTTAACCGCTAAGTTGTTCAACAAAATACAGACGAGCTCCAATTGAACGAATTCATCGGGACCGAATATTTTGTTCGTTAATTCGGGGTTATTCTTTTTCGGGTCCAAACAAAATACAAATCTTTTGCACTTAGCTTTTAGAAATTCTGTAATAAACAACTACACAATAAAGATCCGTAGTTAGAAATTGCGCACTTTTTATTCAACAACTAAAAATACCATTACTGAATTATTACGCACCAGTTAATTGGAAATTTTAAAATACTGACTAAGAGATATTTAAAACTCTTTTGATACCTTATTCCAAAGAATCAGTGGCGCACACAAAAATTTTTCAAGGGGGATCCAGGGTCGAAAATCCGCCATTTTCTTATCATACCACAATATGTCTCTCTCTTTCTTAAAACATTTTTTTTTTTATTTTGTCGATTTTGGGAAAAAAAAACATAAATCATTGAATTAATATTAGGATTAATTAATAAAATAAATTGTTAAAAACAAATACCGTAAAATCCGGCGTATAACACGCACTTTTAACACAAAAAATAAGATGGAAATTTAAGGGTGCGCGTTATACGCCGGGTATAAAAACGATAGCTTTAAAAATAACAAAAGAGATGAGCATAAAAAAAATTTTTTTTCTTCTATTTGTATCCAAATACTGTTAATTTAAAAGAAATGACTTGCTTTATGAACTAAAAGAGATGTAGTTCTAGAAGTATACTATTTTTTTCAAAAATTTGGAATAATACCTCGAATAAATGACTTCAAAACATAAGAGCAATGTATACTAATGTTTCAGATTTCTTCGTAAAAAAGGGGGTGCGCGTTATACGGCAAATATACCTAAAAATTAAAAAATACAGCTTGAAAGTATGGGTGCGCGTTATACACCGGTGCGCGTTATACGCCGGATTTTACGGTCACTAAATTTTAAGTACTGTATACATAGGATTATCACAAATAAAAAAAATTAAGAGCTATGGTGGGGAGGGGTCCTTTATGTGCGGCAGCGGAGAGTTTTTCCCCCCAACTTTATGCATAGAAGAAAATACTGCATCATTTATATCCCATTACATAAGAGAGAGCGGTACGTTTTCACAGTTTTCAATAAATATAAAACAGAGTTTCGATAGGAGTTTCATTATGAATTTCTACATTAGAATCGCTATTTGTTGACTTCAACTAATCAACAATTACACAGATAGGTAGTATGTCATCAAATGTATCATAATCGTAAAATTCTTAAAATATCCCCTGTGTTCTGGACTGGGATGAGATAAAAAAAAAGGCATTTCCTGTCCTACTCAAGACTTGCACGATATGTTACACTTATGACTCATTTGCTGCCGTTAAGTCTAATAATGATCTTCACCCTTTTCCTATTGAAATTTGCTGTGAACAAAAAAGTTTTTGATGTTTCGAACAAAAAAAGAATCAAGTCAATTGAAAAAAAATTCAATTTTTTCTTATACAAACTAATAAAGAAATTTTTCCAGATGCTGAAATAATTCGTTGATTCGATGTTTTTTCCGTTAAATAGGGAGAGGCCTTCATTTTAATCGTGGAAAGAGATAAACTCGTTAAATCGCGAATTTCATTAAGGTATCCGACTGCGTTCGGGACCGTGATTTTGCAAAAGCGTGTAAATGGATAATATTTATGATATTTAGTGTCACTTAGATTAAAACACATGTATAAAATTGTTTTAAGGACATTATGACGAAAAAAATTATTTAAATACAATATTTTGGCAAAAAATTAACTTAGAATAACCTTCTTTCCAAATGTTTTCCTTTTGTAAAAAATGCTTCTATTGCATTAATATTTTGCCTGTATTCAGCTCAGATCTCTGTACAGAGGCTCGACTAGAATTTTTGAAATATATAACTTAGAAGTGGATTTATCCATGTTTTACGACAACAGAGGGGAGAAATTTTAAGAAAAAAACGCCGATAATTATATTTCAATTGATGGTAACTATGAAATAATGTGAAACTTTCAAAAATCCTAGTTCAGACTCTCTGGAGAAGTCTTTACTTCAAATAAGCACACACACACACACAAAATATTATTATTATTATGGAAGCCTTTTTTATAAAAGGAGAACGTTTTATAAAAAGGTTATTCTAAGTTAATTTTTTGCCAAAATATTGTATTTAAATAATTTTTTTCGTCATAATGTCCTTTAAACTATTTTATACATTTATTCTAATTTAAGTGACACTAAATATCATGAAAATTATCCATTTATGCACTTTGTTAAACTCACGGTTCCGAACGTAGTCGGATACCTTAAATAGGGGTTTGTTAAATCGGGTTCCGTCTGTACTTTTAAAACAGGCTTATAATTCCTTCTAAAGTTATTTTTTTAAAAAAATTATCAACATGCGTTATGCTTTCAGGAAGTCGTGTCCTTATAAAAAACCACTTGCATCCTCATTCCATAACCCCTTCTTCCAAATCATTCGGAATTCACACGGCAAAGACGAAAGGGTCATTTATCGCTGCTCTAAACCCGAGAGCCAATGCAGTTAAAGCAGTCGTTAAGAAGAGCCCGGGAACCATAAGGAGACCCAAGGGCACCTTTCTTATTTGCGAATCCTGCTTTTGCAGAGGATTTGAGTCTTATTTCCATTGGACAAGACTTTATAAACACTCCTCCGAATACACAATTCTTACACGCGCCTTTTCCTTTTTACATCCACACCAAATCAAGGCGAGGGGTCGGGTCACATAGTGCAAGCTGCTTCCAGGTAAATCTACCATATATAACGACAACAAAACTAATAGTGTCGTTTTGCCTTACAGTTCTATGATAACTATTGGCAGTGTATTTCCAAGTACTGAATCATTATCAAGCGGTGAAGATAGCTGGTATACTTCGCTGTCAAAACTTCCACACATCACTCTGTAAGAGGATTTTGAGCGTCAGTAATATTTAACACGCCGATACCTTTTTATTCCACGTTGTATGCATTCAAGGTATCCGACTAATTCGGAACCGTGATTTTGTAAAAGCGTATAAATGGATAATATTTATGATATTTAGTGCACTTAGATTAGAAAACGTATATAAAATAGTTTTAAGAATAGTATTACAATAAAAAATTATTTAAGTACAATATTTTGACAAAAAATGAACATATAGAATGACCAATTTTCAAAACATTCTCCTGTTATGAAAAATGCTTCTATTATAATAATTTTTTGTCTGTATATAGCTCAGACCTCTGTACAGAGGCTGAACTATAATTTTTGAAATATATAACTTGAATATATAGTGGATTTATTCATATTTAACAACAGATGAAAGAAATTTTAAGAAAAAAAACCGCCGATAATTATTTCAATTGGTGGTAACTGTGAAAATAATGTGGATTTTTCAAAAAACCTAGTTCAGACTCTCTGGAGTAGTCTTTACTTTATATAAGCACACACACACAAAATATTACTATTATAGAAGCATTTTTTATAAAAGGAGAACGTTTTGAAAAAAGGTTTTTCTAAGATGATTTTCTGCAAAAACATTGTATTTAAGTAAATTTTTTTTGTCATAATGTCCTTTTAAAACAACTTTATACACGTATTCTAATCTTAGTGACACTAAATATCATGAAAGTTATCCATTTATGCGCTTTTTTAAAATCGCAGTTTCTCAAGTAACGCTTTGTAAAAGAGATGATACACATTAAATATGTCGAGGTACCAAATCTCTAGATTTGCACGTTGTGAAAATTTGAAAAATGGTTTTTCACCTCAGGTGTTGTTCTCGTCATTTGACAGTGATTCAAAATTACGAGACCTAATAGCTCTCTTGTTGTTTTCATGTGAAACATAAATAAATTATCGATGAACGATCTCAATTACCTAATAAACAATCAATTGAAACATAGTGAAGAGGTGAGGATGACACATGAACTTGTACATCCTTTTTATGACTCGCCATGTAGAAGAGGCCGATACACGATGAGTCTAAGCCAGGGACGGCGAACCAGTGGCACGCGTGCCATTGTTGGCACGCGACACAATATTTTTGGCACGCCAGTGATCAAAATGGTTTGCATTTTATTTTAAAACTTCAGAGTTCACTATGAAGTATTACGAACAAACGCGAGTGATCGGCGGTGGAGAGCACACTCGTTTGTTATTGTCTTGCCTTAGTTACGTCGTAAACTATAATTGCTTATGATGTAAAGTTTGTCTATGCATAGGATAGTCAATTTCATTGACACAACTGTATTTTAAAGTTTATCTGTGTTATATTTACGATTTTTAACTGTTATTTAATATGGCAAAACAACAAAAAGTGCAAGGTAGTAAGTGTAACAGAGAATTTCAAATTTGATGGACCAGAAACATGGCATTATAAGAAAAGGCGACAAAGCGGTGTATTTTTTATGTTCTGGAATATTGGTATGCAGAGCATCATCTGTTAAACGGTATTTTGAAAGAAATCGCAAGCCCTCTTGCCAAAAAAAAGTGAACCACAGCAAAAATAATTAATTGCTTAGAAACCGTTTGGCAGATGACTTCAATTCAGCATGTATTCTATAAAAAGTAACATCTTATAATCATTAATATAAGTTATTTGTCCACACACACAATCTGCAACACAACAGAAATCACACTAATTTTACTTTAATTTGAATAAAACGTATAACTAAAACATTTATAACTATACAGTGCAAAAGGTATTTTTTCGTAGTAAATAGAGTTTTGTGTTGTTGGTATGTAGTTTTATTATTTCCCAATAACCACAAGTCAAATTATTTGACAGCACGTCTATACTTCATTAAATACTTCTTTAGAAAAAAATGGCACGTTGATCTATAAAGGTTCGCCACCCCTGGTCTAGGCTAAATGTCCTCTCACTGGTGAGGTGTGGTAGTTGGGAGAGGGACGGGGGACAGCTCAGGGGTTATCCTTATCACTTGAACAAGGCTCAAAATTAAGAGTTCCGTCATTAATAGTTCTCGTGTTTCTCTATAATGTGACGTTCATATGACTCACTCTCATTCACTCACTTCATTTTTATGGCTTTCATACTACTCCAAATACCTTCAGGTGATTGATTGATTGATTGAATATTAACGTTGCACTGTTCAGCTACACGAGGGCTTTTGGCGACGGACCACGTAATTTTGAACCATGGTCAAGTGACGTGGTCGACAGCTGAGCTGGCACCCCCTCTCCTAACTACCACACCACACCAACAGGAGGACGTTTCAGCTCTCGACAGATTTAACGTGCATTGCTGCCCTACACGGCGGGTCTTTAGTGGCACTGGGCTCGAACTCGTGACAAGGCAAGCCACGATCCGATACCTATACCACTCGGCTACCGCGGCCACTACCTTCAGGTGAAAGTTCAAAAGAAAATAGAAAAATACTTTCATTTCACTTCACACACACATTTCGGACCCTGTCATTTCCCTCTAAATTCTAAAGTGATCTATATCAATCTCCAGGGGTCTATTACGACCTTCAAGGTCTCTATGATAGTGGCTTTCATTAAATCAGATCGGGAATTAATTTTAGAAGGAAATTTATTTAGGTGAAAAACAGATTTTACCTATTTAATAGATTTATTTACTAAACTTTTGAGATTTATTTGCAATTACTAAGGGGATAGCATGGATTTTATTAAAATAAGAATTATCACAATCTGGCTCTTCTTTCCAAAATTAAGCTAAAGATGTATAATATTGGACGTCACGAACGCACTTTCCCAAATTCTCAATTTACCACAATCCTAGAAAATTGGCGTCTTAACTTATGTTCAACACATTTAAATCTCTTTTATTCAGATTTTGAAAATAGGTTTGAAAATGCTTTAACTATAGTAATACTATAATACAATAAAGACAGGAAAAAAAGTCTGGACTCTACTCGCCGAGAAAATATAGGGTTAAAAATGGCAAGATGGGTGACAGATGTTGAAAATTTGTTATTGGCGCAGCAGATTTATCCCTTCTGTTAAAAGCATTCGTTTGTTGCTCAGTTGTTTTATTTAACAATTATTTTATGTATTGATTAAATTTTAATTTAATTAACACGCGCTTATTAAGTTTTAAATTATATAAGTTAAATTTCTATACTTCTCTACAATTAGAAATTTAAATCATTTAAATAAGTAGCTCGTATATCAGCTGTCAAAATGATATTTAAATTGATAAATTTGAAAAATTAACTATTTTGTAAGCAGGGTCTACCCAAAGCCAAAAAACACACATATGAGACAAAATAGTTCGTGAATTTCCGCTCTAAATTGTACCTAATCCCTTTTCGAAAGTTACAGAATTTATTGTGAGCCTCTCTTTCGGTGGCGCACACAAAATTTTTTCAAGGGGATTGTCCAGGACCGAAAGTCCATCATTTTGGCATCATGCTCCAATACGCCACCCAACATATTCTTTTGATTTTGTCTATTTTCGGGAAGAAAAATAATACAAAATTAATTACTGAATAAATAATTAGCATTAATTAATAAAATTAAGTATTAATAACAAAAACATAATTAAATTTTACGTAATATATACATAGGATTATAACCAATAGAAAAAAAAATCAAGGGCTATGCTGGGGGTGTCGGACCCTAGGACACCCCCTTTGTGTGCGTCACTGCTCTCTTTTGTTAAGACAGATCCTCCAGCTTCCTTTCAATATCACGAAACGATACTGAATAATTTTAGGGTCACGTTTCATATTGACAAGAGGAGTGATTTTTGTCAAATTTCGATTGTTGTTGTTTGAAGATAAAAGCCTTTTTCTGTGTTCCATAACCTTTATAATCCTGTCAATCAGTCATCCTATTCAAATAGATGTCTTCGGCAGGCAAAGAATAGGTTGAAACTCTATATCATTCTTAGAAGCGTGCTTAAAACCCGAGATAGTCGCGTGGCTTTAAAGAGTAAAAGGGTGGTGTTGAAAAATCAACCTTTCCTTTCCCTGATATCTCAATTGCTTAGATAAAAGGAAATGGCTCTGATACTTTCATCATTTTAACATTTTACGGTGGGGCTACTTCAGCAATATATCGCACATATGCCAATTCAATTTTTTGATTATTTATGCCATTGATATCGAAAAATCAAATATTTCTGGGTATTATATTTTTACAGAAAGACGAATGCATCATATATGTTTTAAGCCCTTTTTCCCTCAAAATTCAAATTTTCTTAAAATAGCATTAGTTTGTTTTCACAATATTTCAAAAATAAAAATTTCATTACAAATTTTTCAAAGGATTTTATTTTAGATACACTAGAACGATTTGTTATTATTAATGAACAATAATATATATTAATATATTATCATTTGTCAATTAATGTTTTAAATTAAATATTGATTGATAATTGGAAGATATTTTATGGACAAAGTAAAAAAATTTCTGAAAAACATTGATAGTTTTCAGAATACAGGTTACTTTAATAAAAGTAATAATAATAATAATAATAAAAAGTAATTTTACATATATTTTACATTATTTTTATTCTTCTTATAACTCTTTCCGGAAAGTTTCATAAAGATAATATTTAAATAATAATAGATATAATTGTGTTTTGATTAAATTAACAGTGTTTTTGCGATTTTATGTTCTAAGACAATTAAGTTGAAAAATGAATTATAAAAGTATAATGAATATTTTTCTAACATAAATAATGGGTTTAGTATAATTTTTAAGGAAATGAAAAATTTTAACTGATAATCCAGTGTTTTTCAAACTGTGGAGCGCGCCCCCCTTGAGGGGCGTGACAGCTCTACAAGGGGGGCGCGAGCATATTGAAAAGTCAAGAGCAAAAGATTATTTAAAAAAATTATTATAATTTACTGAAAGTAAAAAACAAACAAAATACATTTGACATAAAAAAATAAAATACACATTTACACTGATGTATTATACTTATAAATATATCAGTGCTACACAATGTATTTATATATATAATAAATGTAACAATTCTAAGTTAAAACAAGTTTATTAATTACCAGTGACCCTATGGGTTTTGTCATATATATAATTTATAACAAAAATTAACACTTATCTTGATAATTTTTGTACGGTTTATAATTTATATCTTGATAATTTTTGTACGGCCGATCATAAGTTTTGCGATTCGCTTCCAATTGCCAACCGTTTTCCATGCAGGCACGCGTATGTGATGTAGTGGGGGAGGGGGGGGAGGAATAAAGGAGCAAAAATAATCTGGAATAAGTAAATCCTTTGCAAACATTGCCATGGTCCTTTTATTGCATTCCTAAGTCTTGGAATAATTTTACGGATAGCAGTGCACAGAAAAGATCGTACTTCGGGAAGACGTATATATACGTCTGGAGAAATAAAGGCTTTGGCTTAACGAGATGTTTATATACACGACGGGTGCTTAAGAGGTTAAAGTCGTATCGTAGTTTTAGCGTCAAAGTATAGTATTATGGAATTCAGTACATTATTATTGTATGGGGGCGCGATGAAAATTATGATTGAAAACTGGGTCGCGAGTACTGCAACTTTGAGAAGCACTGTGATAATCAGTTAAATAACCACATAAAATTTTAGCTCGTAAAATTGAAGCAGAATTTGAATCTATAGAATACAATAAGAATTTCGTTGATATTATTAAAAGGTATCAATGTTATGATGGGACAATAGCGCGATATTCTAACAAATCAATTTTAACAACCCTATAATGATTTTAATAATATGAATTCTTTATTTAAATGGTGCACACTGATAGAAAAATTAATATGTTATTGAATTAAATTAAAAAAAGCAAAAAAAAAACTGAAAATTTTTTTTATGTACTATTTTTTGGATAACTTTATAGCATATCTTCCCAATAATATAAATAAAGAGAGAAATAAACAATAAAAAATAAAAATAAGAAATATTTCGAGGAAGCTCAGTTGGTTCTTTAAGTTTCCAGCCTTCTAATTAGGAGATTTTTACAACGAATATTTAAGGTATCTGAACTACGTTCGGAACCGTGATTTTGCAAAAGCATATAAATGGCTAATATTTATGATATTTAGTGTCACAGATTAGAAAATGTATATAAAATTGTTTTAAGAACAGTATTACAATAAAAAAATGATTTAAGCACAATATTTTAACAAAAAATGAACATAGAATGATCAATTTTCAAAATATTCTCCTTTTGTGAAAAATGCTTCCATTATAATAATATTTTGACTGTATATATATCAAACCTTTGTACAGAGGCTCAACTATGATTTTTGAAAAATTCACATTATTTTCAGAGTTACAACCCATTGAAATAATGATCGGCGTTTTTTTCTTAAAATTTCTCCCCTCTGTTGTCGTAAAACATGCATAAATCCACTTCTAAGTTATATATTTCAAACATTCTAGTTGAGCCTCTGTACAGAAGTCTGAGCTATATACAGACGAAATATTATTATAAGAGAAGCATTTTTCATAAAAGAGAATATTTTGAAAATGGGTCATTCTATGTTCATTTTTTGTCAAAATAGTGTACTTAAATCATTTTTTATTGTAATATTATTCTTAAAACAATTTTGTATACATTTTCTAATCTAAGTGACACTTAATATCATAAATATTATCCGTTCATATGCTTTTTCAAAATCACAGTTCCGAACGTAGCGGATACCTTAAAGTAAAATTGGAAGAGAATAAAAAATTTTTGAAATGACTTAAAATATGCAGTAAATTGTTTATATAAAATATAAAACTGGATTGTCTCAAAAATATTGGTAAAATAAAATTTACAATTTGTTACATATAAATTTATAAAGTTTTTATAGATCGTTAAGATGAAAAAATTAAAATGTGAAAAATAGTCTTCCATTATCTTGGCTGCAATAGTTCTTATCAGATGCAAATAAAATGTTCTTCATTTCTTTTGTTATATACGTATATATTTATATGTTACGGTGCATTATGGTTATATGGAAAAAATATTATTAATTAGAGTATATTTATGTGGTAAAGTTGTTCTATGGTATGGAGATTAGGATAATTATAAATAAATTTTTTTAAAAAAAATTCAATCTTGCCACAAAGGTGTTAAATTTTCGAAAATATGTGGTGGTGGGGGACAATAAAATTTAAATTTTGTTTAGATGATTTTAGACTGAAAATAAAATTATTTTTGCACAATATATATAACCCTAAGTAATGATTATTAATAAATGAGTACTGAGTAGTGAATAGTATATACAATGCACATCGCAACATTTCGTTACTCCAGGTCTCCCACCGCCCCATGCTATCACTCCGATCTGAGCTTTACTTCCGTCTTCCTCTTTGTCAAACCGCAAAAACTTCGACAGTAAGTTTTTAGAAAAATTTATTACTAACGAAGCTGTTGTATGTACTTGATATTTTTCTCTTTTAAATATTTAGAAGGTGTCATCTTATTGTAATAAACGTTGAAAAGTACTAAAATACCTGTTTTTCTTAAGCAAAAATTACCTTTGATTTTTTTTTTAATTATAAAAAAGCTCTCAAATACTTGAACTTCATTCCCCTTGCGACAGCACATTTAACATAAAAATTAATTATTTATTTTATTTTTCCCTTCACCAGAGACAACATCTTTTCCACATACATAAATTTTGAAATTCTAAAAGAAAAAAAAATTGATCCACCTTAATATATATATATATATATATATATGTAATAATTCCCTCTAGTGAAATTTTGTTTTAACTCTTTGCACTAATATTTAAACAAACTTTAATTCTTTGGTTTAAAAATAAACATTGTAATCTTAATCGTAATCGGCTAAACCGAAATCCCTGTCCCGCGCATTCTAGCCAATCAGAACTATTATTACGTAATAGTCACGCGCTTGCACTGTTGGTATATAAACAAAAATCTGATGTAATCACTCTCTTTCTCTGCTTGCCGCCATCATGTAAGAATGTGAATATTTGCAGCTTTCTTTGTCTTTTGTGTTTGTGTTCGTCAAGAAGTCGCTTCTGTATATGGTGATCGCTTACGTGTTATACCCAATAGATGTAAAATAATAATAGATTGACCCGTTACGCTATGTGTGTTGCAAAATAAAAGAGGAAAATCAATTCTGAAGACGTTATTACTAAATCAAATATTACAGCTACATGCACCGCGCGGCAAACACTACTTCAATACACTACATATATATATATACATACATAAATGTTTAGTTAAAAATATGTATATATAAATACATGTAACCCCTTCATATATGTATATACATATTCAGTAATGCATACAGGAATTTTTCAAAAAAAGGGGGTCCAAGGTCGAAAGTCCACCATTCTTGTATCCTGCTCCTTTTGATTTTGTCGATTTCCGGGAACAAAAACAGTAAAAATTAATTATTGAATAAATAATTAGCATTAATTAATAAAATTAAGCATTAATAACAAATATTTAATTAAATTTTACGTACTATATACTTAGAATTATAATCAATCGGAAAAAAAATCAAGGACTTAATGGGGGTCCGGACCCCTAGGCCCCTCCCCATATGTTCGACACTGTGAAGGGTCTATACCAGGGTACTCAACGTTTGTACTTGCCGTGCCACATACCTATGACAAGCACTTCAAGCGGGCTGCAATATGAGGATAATTGATCAAAATTGATCAAAATAATAATAATAATTTTTTTTTAGCTTTTATTTTAATACTATAATAACCTCTCTATCAAACACACATAAAAAAAAAATTATTTTTATGTATTTTTTGCTAAGTTGTGGGGTAATTTTGATTTTCTTTCATCCATAACCAAGCCCCTTGTTTATATTCTACAGTGAAAAAAATGATATTGACATCACAATTGTTAGGTTTGATTGCTTGATTGATAGAATTGAATGCTAAATTGTTAGTACATTGTTCTTAAACAACTGAATTTCTTAGTGTAATAGACCAGGGGTATCAAACCCAAATGACCTTGCTGTGGCCACTTCGGAAAAACATTATAATTTTGCAGACCGCACATAAAAATATGTACCTTTATATCAGATTTGGAAACAAAAAAACATTTATTGGAGTGAAAATTTAAAACAGAATGAATTATTATTATTGTTTTCATTATTTTTCATGTATACAGACATAGATAATATAATAATGCAATGATCAAATAATGTTTAAAAAATTACAGTTGCCATTTCTTGAAAATTACGGTGTGTTCCTTTTCAATTGATCTTTCGTTACTCATTATTGAAATTTGATTGTGCTGTCGTTCGCACAAACGATTAAGTACACATTGCCCTTTATCTTAACCGTCCTGAATATATATTTTTTAAAAACTTTAAAACACACATCTCTGACCGACTCTTGCTTTTTTTGGGCACTCCAAATAGAAAAGGAGGAGGAGAAATGAAAGTCGCACACACAGAGAATCATTTACCATCCATAGTAAAGGATATGCATAATGCGATTCGGAATTTATTAAAAAAAAGTAATTTATTAAAGTAAAAACCAATGTAACTGTTTGATACAATATAAATCTATTTTAATCTAAAGGACATTTCTATTACCAAAAAGGATTTATTTTAAAACAAGAGCAGGTAAAAGGCAAATGCATTGTAGATTTTTATCTATACATACATATAAATCTAATGTTATAAGGAATAACTCTTAGGCTACTTTTATTGCAGGGGAAAAAAAACTAGGGTTCCGCGAAAATAAAATTAAAACCAATGAAATGGTCAACAACATCCGTTTCAAATAGGGATAATTTATTTCAATCGACAGTGTCAAAGGTCATACATCTTGTTGTTGTTACCTGTCGTTAGCCGTAGCTTTGAGCACCATGCAGGTGACAGAACGATTTTGGCTCGGTTCCACCCCAATTGAGAGGGAGAACACTCTGGGGGTGGTCAGAGGCCTCCCACCTCTCTTCCACCAACCACACGAGAGGACTTGCGGCTCGATGGCTATTTAGAGTACCCCCATGCCGCAAAGGCACTATACATTTACAAACACATCCATGTCTTCTCCGGGATTCGAACCCAGTCCCTACGGCAACGCAGTCAGCGTCGCTAGCCACTATACCGGTTGGGCGACCTTCTCACCCCTTGCTTGGAGTTTCGTTTCATCCAACCGTCCTCACCCCATCGACAGTGTCAAAAATCACGCTTCTCTGTCCCCTCCCCCCCTGCTTGCAGATTCGTTTCACCCTACTGTTTTTTAGACCTGTTTTGAACTGACTATTGTATAAAGAGAGATAGTTCAGTAAATTTAATATTGTACATATAGAGAGAGATTGTTCATTAAATTTAATATATTGTAAATAGAGAGATTGTTCATTAAATTTAATATATTGTAAATAGAGAGATTGTTCATTAAATTGAATATATTGTATAGATAGAGATTGTTCAATAAATTCAATATTGTTTATAGAGATTCAATATTAACGTATTACACATCCAGATACAGATTATTTACACTATTTTAAGAGTTTATTACACAAAATTTGTAGCAATGTGTTATTTTTGCTGAGCAGAAGGAAGAGGTTTTCAAAATTGACCTCAAAAAGAGTTACGGGCGTTATAAATTTAAAAAAAAATCTTTTTTATTAGCTGTTATATCTACAGACTTAAAATTAAGCAAACATTTTTTTTTTATTTAGCTGAGATATGCAAAAAGCTTTTTTTTTTGTTTCATTTAAAATTCCCGTAAAATTAACTCATTAAAAACTCCTTTATCCTTCAGTCTGTATTGTTTAATTTTTCAATTCACCCTTGCGCGCGCGCGAAGAACGGGTATACCAGCTAGTATATATATAAGTTTTCCCTCAAATAAATTGCGAAAATTTAAAACTTTAAAACCTGATGTACAAATTTTTTAAAAAGAGTCGGCGGGCAGAAACTTAGAGTACCGGCGGGCCACGTTGGCGCGGTCAGTGTGTTAGCTACCCCTGAATAGACCATGTCCGGGCCACTCAGAAAAGGCTGGCGGACCTCGGATTGCGTATCACTAGTCTGTGCATAGGGACAATGAAAAAGAGCAGCAGGGGGAACTGAGTAGCATTTAGGCGCTTCAGGTTTGCACTAAGGTGGTCCTTTCGAACAACAAGGGCACATCTGTGTTGTTCTGCTTCAACAGTATTATATGAACCCCTGTCATCAGCGTACGTGAGAAAAACCTCTTTTCCTAAAGGATGCTTTTCTAAAAAGGATGGAGCTGATATAGGTTCAAAAGGTTGTAGTATGTTCAGAGAATGTACGCATTTTCCCATTGATTTTAGAAGATAAATCTCTGTAAACATATGCCCCATTTTGCTTTATTTGATTTGTCATTCGCGTGGAATATAATAGCTAATAGAAATCTTTAAATTTAAGGCTGTCTTCGGTTAATGTTAAAGAATAGGACCCGAATTCGGAACATTTTTTCAGATATAAAAAAATGAAACATTAATATGATATTCTGGCTTCACTATCTTTTAGAGAGCAGATTTTTTTTTATTATACTTCTCACGTTTTTAACCGAGTTTATTTATTTTTTTCTGGTATAAAATGTGTTTCGCGCTTTTTCTTCTATACCGTAATGTTAAATGAGCTATGCCTTCACATATTATAACAACAACAAAAAAAGTATTCATGGAATATATTAAAAACACTATATTGTTAACAGAGGTATGAGTTATAATATTGCAAATTTCCATAGAAATTGAGGTCTTTTTTCTGTCTGAAAATGTGCTTCGCGTTTAGTTCAAGCACTTGTACTTTTACCGAAAACAGCCTTAAGTACGAAACTATCATATTTCCCACAGTAAGAAATAATATCTTCCCTTATTTCACTGTTAATTTATTTAACAGTAATAGCTAGGACACAGATGTATATAGTAATAATAGTTTTTATATGTAAATGTAAACGCACAAAGCAAAGAGTTAAGATTTAATGCATGATAAAACTGAAATTTTTTTCCCTTGCAAAATCTGCTTTTATTAATTTTTTAAGAAGTAATATATGTGTTATACATTATGCAATCTTTTAATGACACTTTAGAATGATTTATATTAAGTAGAACGACTAAAAAAAATGAGTTTTGAGGCTGTTATGAAAAACATTCTAAATAATTAACATTTATTTTATTAGAATTTAAGAATTTTGACCCAATTTATTTATAGTTTGAGAATTTAATTTATTTAATTCAAAAATTGAACTGTTTGTCAGAATTTATATTCAACAATACCAAACATTTTCCCCCAATAAAATAATATTTTAATAACACGGTGAATTTAAGGCATCGATTATAAATTATTTTTACATAAATAAAAATTCAGCACATGAATACAAACTTTCATTTTTATAAAAATTTGAAATTTATTTTGTAAAAAAAAATATCAACTATTATCATAATGCATTAAAATAAAAAATAACACTTTAACAGTCGATTAAATTTCATACATGGTTAAAATTTTTATTTTTCACAAATAAATTTTTGAAATTTATTTTTGAAACTTTTGATGCGTTAGATTGATAAATTATAATAATTGCAAAGAGTAAAATTCTTTTGCATATATTAATTTGAAAAAATCTTTAAATCATTCAATTTCCTTAAATTTCATTTTTTTTTTACATGAAGTACTTGGAAATTTGTGTTTCAATTGCTTTCCTGTAAAGATTGTTGAAAAAAAAAAACATCTTATGAGAAAACACAACGTACATCAAATATGTTAAAATTCGTAAATTTTGAAGAGGCAAGGATTAATGCTTCAGCATAGACAAAGTGGTAAAAGGATCTGCGTATTTAAAATTCACGAAATTTATTAAACGTGTTTAAATATAAACCAAATTACATAATCATGCAAAAATAGAAATAATGGAAAACAGAGCAAAAGTATAAGCTTTTGCATGTGTTTTTCTTTTACTTATTTAGACTTCTGAATAAGTAAGTAAGAGAATGTTTCTACATTGGAGAGTAAAAGGAAATATTTTCTGTTACTATATTCAAGCAAACAGTTGAAACTGCTGATTATATTACACTTAACCCGCGGTCACTCTCGCGCCTGTTTTTGCTACTGTCAGCTACTCGCGGGTGTAGAGAAATACCCCAAACTTTTAACACGTGTATTTAATTATGAAAATTAAATTAAGTCATTATGATACATATTTATAAAGTACAAGATTTTTTTTGTGTTATACAAATAAAATTATGAAATTTATTGCATAAAAAAGGGACAACATTAATTTAAACTAAACATACAAAAATTTTCTTTTTAAAACACATAATTTTATATTTTTCATAAACCAGTATAAAACGTATATACCAGTAATAAATATATTTATAATTAATGAGATAATGATAGAAAAAAGTATATAGAAAAATAACATTTTAATCTTTTTTCAAGCATTCAGAGCAGCCCTGTATATAATGCTCAATTTCTCGCGGGAGTTCTCACCCCCCGAGATAAACTTTTGATGGTCATTACATTCCAATCTTTCAAAAAAAGAGGGATTGCATAGGTTTTGAAGATTCAATGACCTAAAATGTGCAGCTAAGAAAAAATGGGTTCTGGCATTTCTTAGAATCCTGGAGGATTTTTCTTGTTGCTGAGGTTTTACAGAACACCCCACGCGAGTGATCGCGGGTTAAAACCACTTATTTCGGAAATCGTATATCTGATAAAATGTTGTGATATTAATGGAAAATGAAGTTAAGTTTTTCGATTCAACTAAGTGCGACAGATTTTTTGATCTTTCATACGAAAAAAAAAAAGGTTCTTTAAATGGAATGTAACATCGTTATAAAAAGTGCGACTTCTAAATACAAACTGGGGAGCACTGATTCCCTCGTGAACTTTTCTCCCAAGGGTGCAGAAATGTTTTTTTCTTTTAAAATCTTAAAAAAAATCTGTTACATTGATGGCTAGAAATAATGACCGTTGACTCCGCCTCTTTGTCAAACTTCATAAAAAACATCTTGAATGTCTTAACTTCTATTGAAGTGTCGTAAAGGAAACATAACAAAAAGGGGGGTTACAGTTACCAACTATAGGCTAATGCATTCTTCTTTTCGCCCCTTTTTGGAAACCTTTTTATTATTATTTTCGGAAAATGTTGGGCATGGGGAAACTTTCCATTTCCTTTAAAATCGGAAGTAAACTTCACATCTATCATTTTTAACCAGTTACTTGTGATTGACGAGTATACCGTCCGGGAAAAATTGAAGGAATTTTTGTCATGCCGAGTATACACGTCGCGTAAAAAGAAGTTTACTTTTCGGCTTTTAAGGGGCCCCCCCAGTGATGGGTTGAAAAATTATATATATATATTTCATACATTGCTTCCTTCCACATGTCTAGAATGCAGTGGTAAAGTAATTTTTTTTAAAAATCCGAAGTCGTTTATGAAGCAGGTGTTAGAAGAGTAGCTGTTTGGCGCGCTAGTTAAATTTTCATTTTTTTAACGGACTTGAAACTTTTAAAGGATCCGACTACGTTCGGGAAACCGTGATTTTAAAAAGCGCATAAATGGATAATTTTCATGATATTTAGTGTCACTTAGATTAGAATACATGTATAAAATTGTTTTAGGACTTTTGAAAAAAAAAATTATTTAAGTACAATATTTTACAAAAATGAACATAGAAGGGACCCACTTTCAAAATATTCTCCTTTGTGAAAAATGCTTTATTACAATAATATTTTGCCTGTGTATAGCTCAGACCTCTGTACAGAGGCTCAACTAGAATTTTTGAAATATATAACTTAGAAGTGGGTTTATCCATATTTTACGACAACAGAGCGGAGCAATTTTAAGAAAAAAAAGCCAATAATTATTTCAATTGGTGGTAACTCTGAAAATAATGTTAATTTTTTAAAAATCATAGTTGAGCCTCTGTACAGAGGTCTGAGGCTCCCCTTGTGTGCGCCACTGGAAAGCGGTCTTCCATTTTTCTTTCTATATAATGTGGTGTCGGACTATTTTGTTACTGTTTATTCATTAATTACATTTAATTATTCTATTAAAATAGTATAGTAAAAAGAACTCACATATTCAGAAATTAGGCCATCCGAGATGGGAATTGAACCCACGACCTTTGGATAAGAAGTCACGCGCTGTCCATTGCGCTACAGGGACACAACGAATGGTTTCCTTTTCTATATATGCTGTTGGACTAATATTTTTGTTACTATTTATTCATTTTTTAATTTAGTTAATGAATTATATTTGAAAAAACTGTATTAACATCAAGCGCCATCCACTACAAGTTTAAAAAAGGAATTGAATATGAATGGATGAATAGAAACTATTTTATTAACGATAGAAAACTTGAACAAGCTATATTTATTTATAAATAAATAAATATTTATAGAGAGAGAGTGAACTAATAGTAGGAATAGAAAAATAAGATCTCGAAATTTATATGCGGGTGCGTGTTATAAGCCCGGTATAAAAATGAGAGCTTTAAAAATAATAAAAAAAATTTCATGCAGTGAAATACGTTTAATGCGAAAACGCTTAAGAGGGAATACATTGGTTAACATGAGATAATACAATGGTCCCGACAAAACCACAATGTATTTTCATGTATTTTTTCTCTTAACACGAAAAGATTTCTTTTTGAGAATCAACAAAATACGGAAAACCCCAGCCATGCATGCGATATTAAAGAGGGTATGGAATAAAAGAGGTGGTTTCCCATGTTTAGTAAAAGGTGGCTAGTTTTTGGCATTGAAATACCCTCGAAATAGTCTGTGACACGAGCGAAATTTGTTTATCAAGCTACTTTTTTTCTCTCTCTCTCTCATCCTCTTCTATAAACATCTTATCTCTCATCAGTTGGCTTTGGAATTCAGTGGCGAGTACATCGCAGTATGAGTAAAAATCCGTGAGTTTGGTACGCATTTTTTTTTTTTCTATTTCAGAATTTTTTACGAGTCCAATGGCAAAGAGATCAAGGGGAAAGCAAACTGCTATTTCGCTTTAAGTGAAAATGGAGTTTTTAGGTCGTTGCTCAAAAACAGAAAACTGAAACGGAAATCTGCAAAGATTTTGGTATTGCTTAATTTTGTATTGAATTTGATAGAGTTCTTGTGAATATTTTTGTTCTGATTGATTTTTTATTAAGGCTATTTTCGGCTAATGTTACAGAATTGGACTCAAATGATGAATATTTTTTCATATATAAAAGTACTCACAAACATTAATATTATATTCTGGCATCACTATCCTGTAGAGAATCACTTATTTTATCATACTACTCATTTTTATACAAGTTGACACATATTTTCTTTTATAAAATGCGTTTCGCATTGTTTCTCTTATACTATAATGCTAAATGAGGTATCCCGTTACATCTTAATTATTTATGAAATATTCTGAAATTTTAGAAACATTATACTATAAACAAATGAAAGAGTTACGATGTCACAAATTTTTATAAAAATTGAAGCATTTTTTCTGTCCAAAAATATGCTCCACGCTAAGGTCACGCTCTTGTACATGTGACGAAAACAGCCTTAAATGCATCCTTAAATACATCCGGCGTTTATATCAGCGCGTTTTTTATCAGTGAAAAGTAGCGTTTTGTTAGCGTTTTGTATAAAAATAACCTTCTAAATTGTTTTAGAAAAATGCGTGTCGAAAACCATAGTCATATTCGCCATATTTATGCTCTTCCACTTCGAGAAAGGATGGAAGTAGTAGAGATTTGCGTTTTCTGGAATAGAGCCTTGTGAAGAGGATTGAGGCTTAAGCAAACAAAAGAGGGTGGAAATCCCCCCAGATCTGGACTGGGAGGATGGTATCCCTCTTCTGACTGATAAGAGTTTCCGGGCTCTGTACTGATAAGAAATGCACGTTTTTAGCGATAACGAGTTATATTCTAATATAGTTTTAATTAAATGAGTAGAATTATATATATATATATATATATATATATATGATTTTTTTAATTGCGTCATGGGAAGCAGATTTTAATTGGGATAAGAGTCAAACTTTTCTGTACATATAATTATTTTTATATAATTCCGTATAAGCCTATTTCTGAAAAACATGATATACGTGTTGAATTATTATTTGTTATATTACAAATTTGATACTTTGTGCTTGTGATTTCTGGAACAGAGGATTGAGGATTAGGCAAACGAAAGGGGGTGGAAATTTCCTCCCCCTGGGTAGATATTGATTTCTGTATATATCTTATTCTTTCATGTTTGTGAATGTAAATTTTACCTCTTCATTTTATTCATATACTTGTCGACTGTATTTATTATTTATATTGAATGATATTACTTATTTCAATGCTTCTCATATAATGCATTTTGAAAAATATAAGATTAAATTGAGTTTTCTGTTAGCACATTATATTATTGTTTATTTCATCGATTCTTGTATAATGCTTTTTTTTAAAAAAATATATTAAATTAAGTTTTCTGTTAGCACATTGTTCTATAAAAGGAAAATTGTTGAGACCTGAAGACTTTATTTATTGAGAAATGGATTAACCAAGGGATATTCCTTATTTCTATGTGGTCATTATTGTATATTTTTCTTGTTGAAAATCAGTAAAGGCTTTTCAATGAATTATATTTTATATGAATTTGTTCGCGTAGTAAACAGAAGGATTTCAGATTGTATCAATATTTTAAGAAAAGATATAATGTAAAAATAAATTTTAGATGGTGAATAAATACAATATTGTTCTTACATTTTGTGTTTGTATTATTATTATAAGATGAATAAGATTTTGCTTTGAATTTTTTATAAGTTTACCATATATTTAAATTGATAAAGTTATTATTATTTTAATATTAATATGAAAAAGAGAAATTTTTTATCACTATTGCTCTTAACTTAAATATTCAAAGTCCATCAACAATATTCTAACTTTTTCAATATTTTTCAACATTTTTCAACTTTTTCAATTACTTTACTCATATTAATATATTTTAGTGTAAGGAACAAGAAAGGAAAAAAGACTAAAAATTAAAAACAAATATTGAAGCACACAAATACACTTAATATTCTATCCATGACAAAGGTTTTGCATACAATGTTTTTGTTTTAAGATATGTATTCTTGAAAAAACTCGGGGAAAATTTTTTCTTTTTAAAAATTCGTTAAAAGATTCGAACGAAAGGTTTCATTTTTCTATCTCTCGCTAAAAAAGTGGGTAATCAAATTTGCAGCATTTGTGTATTTCGTATAATTTTCCTATCATAAATTTCGACTGAGATGGATACATTTGTCTTGCTAGACAAGAGATCTGTTATTTGTCTCTAACATTTTTAAAACAACATAGGTAGGAAGTATTTAAAGAAATATTCCTAATTGGTTTTTCCTTGCAAAAAATATTTTGTAAAATAAATATTACGGAAATATCTCTATGATGGCTTCCTATCGTGAACAAGTTTGAAAGTTTTTTTGTCATTTCCTACTTCATTAAGTCATCTATTATTATGAAAGCATTAGTAATATCTTCTACATCGAAAGGCATGCCTTCATGAAATTCTATGCCAGACATCTTATCAAACAGTTTTGGATGAATTCCATAACACCAAATATTTTTAGGAGGAAAAGGATTAATTAATTTTTTTTCCAAGTTTCGTCTGACAAAGAAAGTTTTAAAAGGTCCGCATATATTATCATAGAAAAGAGATGTTTCATGTAAGGAAACTCCATTGCAAACGAAAAGACATATTCAGAACTTTTACTTTATATAAGCATAATATTTTTTATCTCAGAATTATAAAAAAATACATGCAATAATCAATGAAAAAAATATTTTATTTATGCACAAAGTATCAATTTTGAAATGTAATAAACAATAATTCAACACGTATATCATAATTTTCAGAAATAGACTTATACAGAATTATATAAAAATAATTATATGTTCAGAAAAGTTTGACCCTTTATCCTAATTAAAATTTGCTTCCAATGACGTAATTAAAAAATCAGAATTCTACCCTTTTAATTAAAAATATATAAGAATATAACTCGTTATCGCTAAAAACGTGCATTTCCACTACCCATTACAGAGCTCCGTAACCCTTACCATCCTCCCGGTCCAGACCCAGGGGGGGGAAATTTCCACACCCTTTCGTTTGCCTAATCCTCAATCCTGTGTTCCAGAAATCACAAGCACAAAGTATCAAATTTGAAATATAACAAATAATAATTCAACACGTATATCATGTTTTTCAGAAATAGGCTTATACGGAATTATATAAAAATAATTATATGTACAGAGAAAAGTTTGACTCTTTATCCCAATTAAAATCTGCTTCCCATGACGCAATTAAAAAAAATCATAATTCTACTTATTTAATTAAAACTATATCATAATATAACTCTTTATCGCTAAAAACGTGCATTTCTTATCAGTACAGAGCACAGAAACCCTTATCAGAAGGGGGATACCATCCTCGGTCCAACCTGGGGAATTTCCACCCTCTTTTGTTTGCTTAAGCCTCAATCATCTTGAAGGCTCTGTTGCAGAAACCGCAAATCTCTACTACTGATGGAAAGCAACACAGTCATTTCGCGATCTCAGTGTACTTTTTGGCAAAGGAACAATCAGCGGAAGTCAGTGTAAGGGAGTTGGTTTGCCTGTTTCAAATCAGGTGATACCAGCTTGGAGGATAAGCCAGGAAGAGGTCGGCCATCGGATTTCGATGATCAGGCTTTCTGGCAGCCGTGGGAGAGGACGAGAGCCTGGCAACACGAATGCTGGCTGAAGACTTCAATGTCAATCAATTCCACAGTCTTTCGTCGCCTCAAAATGCTTGGAAAAGTGTGGAAAATCGCTGGATGGGTCCCCCACGAACTCTCTGACAACAGTTCGAATCGAGTTCGAATCTTCACCGAGTTACTGCAGCGAAACGAACAACCACTATTTTCGAAGAATCTTGTCACTGCGATGAGTCGTGGCTTCTCTTCAAAAACGTCAAAAGAAAGGTTTGCGTTTCGCCAGGTGATTCTCCCAAAGGAATACCGAAACATGTCCACTGTAACTGATGGACTTGTACTGTGATGGGATAGAAGAAGCGCTCGTGGAATCGACCGTCTGCCAAGCAAATGGGAAGCAGTAATTGAAGTAGACGGTGACAACGCTCCCGAATAATCGCTTAAACATGTTTTTGTGAAATATGGATTTCGTTAAATAAAATTTGTTGAAAAACCCCGGATAATTATGCATCAATCCAATATATTGTTGAATACGTGGATTTTTTGAAGTTATACTTCTTTTGGCGCGTTAGAGAAATAGGATGAGGGTAAATTTTTACAATGCGCGCGCACCCCGTCACGGATGCGAATATCCTTTGTCAAGAAATATACAGAACGAGACAAATCATTCCCGCCTACGAAATTCTCAGAAAAATATTTCTCTTCACTTCCCTGAAGAAGGGGACACCCGGGTTTGAACCGGGGACCTCCCGATCTGCAGTCGAATGCTCTACCACTGAGCTATACACCCGTGTCAGCGAAACTTTGCTTTGCGTTCCGCAGGAACGGATATGAACATGCTTTGTCTAGAAATATGCAGAACGGGACAGATCATTCCCGCCTTCGACCCTCTCCCCATATTATTGGTCCTATTGTTCTTGAGCGGGGGTGTTTAAATTTATTTAAATCGTGATTATCTCAGGTTTGGCTGGTCCGATTGACTGAAGGTTAGTATCGTTCAACTCTGCTCGTGACCGCCTTTTGCCCTTTTTGGCCCAGTTTTAATCAAAAAAAGTTTTTTAAAAGTTTTTAATCTTGTTCCCAAAAGGAAGTATAATTTTTACGTGCGTACATAAGTATACACAAACTTTTTTTTTTACAATATCCTTTAACACTAAAAAATATTTCAGTTCCCTCATTTTCGGGTTAAATGATTTTCACTGTATATCGAAATACTGTTTGTTTAAAAGAAATGACATTCCACACACAAAAGGGAATTTAAAAAATTGGTTATATTTCTAAAAAAATTTTTCCCTTCCTAAGGTTTTGGGATAATAGCTAGAATAAATAACTTTAAAACATAAGAGATTGAAAAGTACATTTCAGGTTTTTTTCGTAAAAAAGAATTAAAAAAAAATTTAAAAAAGTCAATTCCTACTTGGGATTAAAAAAGGGAAATTTTTATCCCATTTAAATTAAATTTAAATAATGAATTAATATTTAAAAAAACGTACAAACTTTTTAGTGTCATCCACTAAAAAGTTTAAGCAAAATATTTTTTAACCCAAGAAAAAATTGTTAAAAAAGGTTTTTACTGGTGCTGTCTGTTGGGTTTGGCCCCCAACTTCATCAAAAAATAACGCAGAATAAAATTTTTTAAAATTAAAATTTAAATTTAAATTTAAATTTTTTGGAAAAACTATATTAATATAAATGCCATCCCTAAAGTTTAAAAAAATGTATTTGAATTTCAGTATGAATAAAAAAGTATTTTATTAACGATTAAAAATTTTGAACGATATATATATATATATAAATAAATATATATGGGGAGAGAGTGAACTAATGGGAAAATTTTGAAAAGAGGGTGCGCTTATACGCCAAAATCCCCCTTAAAAATTTAAAAAAAAATTGCACCCCTGCTGGCCACCGTAAATGCAAAACCAAGAAAGACAAGAGAAAAAGCAAAACAAAATTTATTTTGTGATAAAATGTTGACCAAGTATCAAATGAAAATTTATGGGACTTCGGGGTGAAGTGTGGTTCCGCCAGAATCGGGAGCCAGAGTAGCCGCCATTGTTGGAGATCACCGCTACACGCTTCGCCATTGATTCAAATTTTTTAAATGTGTTTTTGGGGGAAAGGGTAGCCCCGGCAGTTTCCCAAAACCCGTTCCCAAAAGTTGATTGGTGTGGCAGCGGGGGGTGAAATTTCGGGAAACCGTTGAGCAACCATGGACCACATGTTTTCTATCGGCGAAAGATCCGGAGAGCGAGCCGGCTGGGGGCCCAAATTAATCTGATGATTGACGAAGAACCTTTTGGGCAATGCGGGCCCCCGTGGTCGGGATTATTCTGTTGAACATGGCTTGGGCCGCCCGGGAAAGGGGAAAAACAAGCTCCAAAATTTTGAAGATGTAAACGCTGGTTTTTTAAAGTACCGGCAAGCGTACTTTGAGGAGGCGAGAGGATATCCAATACCGCCCCCCCCCAAACCAAAAACCCCGGGGGACCAGGTGGGGTGCAAACCCGCTGTTCAGAAACCCTTCCCCGGGGCCCGACTCGAATCCAACCATCATGGTGTTGCAGACAGATGCGTGGGCCCGTCAGTAAAAAAACCATTCCATTTGCCGCCCCCCACCTTCTTTTATCACACCATTGGGGCGGAAGTTTTGTGGTACCGCGCCGGGGGCCCTCAAGAAAAGGATGTTTGCGGACAAAAACCCCCCCGGCCCTCAAACCCCCGCAGAAAAGAATTTAGCCCCTTCCCAATGTTCCCCGGTTTTGGTTCCCTGATGGGCGGGGGATCCCCTCACCGCCATGCAATCAATTTGCCTGTCCTCACTTGAAGGGGGGGCACGAGGGGAAAGCTTCCCACCATCGATCCGTCGTACCCTCCTGCATCTAACGGTCAACATATCCGCATTTCGGTTGTTTGGGCACGACTACCGATTGCCCTGAAAAATAATTCATAATCTGGTAGGGCCCCTATCCTTCCCCCTGTCCCAACTCGGGTAAAAAGGGTCAAAAAACCTATCGCTGTTTTTTTTACAGAAAACTGACGTTTTTTAAAAAAACAAGAAAAAAGAAATTGCCGAACTTGAAATCGTCGAAATTCCCAAAATTAAATAAACGTTTTTAGGGTTTGGGCCGCAGGCACGGGGGTGATGTGCTTGCCCCGGGAAAATTTAATCATTTCCATATCTCATCTCCCCCTTTTGCATGTTGTAATTTTTTTTTGTTATTTTGCATGATTCCTTTTTGGGGGCGGTATTTCTTTTGGGTGGGCAGTGTTTTATAGAATAGTTGCGGTTTTACCCGGGTGTTTACGGTATCTCAAGTGGTGTCAAAATACTGTGAAAATTTTAATCGCGTACATGAAGTAATTGGTAAGAACTGTAACAATTTTTTCTAAATATCTAGGGCGCTAATAATCCGATAAAAATGAAATGTGTGCTGAAGAGACTCACAGAAAAGATCAAAACCATCTATCTCACTTTCAAAGAATGTCTGTTTCAAACAAGTCTTCTGTAACTTGTTTTTTCTTGAAAAATTTCCTTCATGTGGTCGGAATTAAAACCCCTTTTTAAAATATAGCCGAACCTCCATAATACGAATTTTTCTATATAGAGAATTTTTTACTGGAACCAAGAGCATTTCACGATTTTCTTCGTAAAATAACCTCCCAATAGCGAAGTGCATTTTTTATATGACGAACTTTTTTCTCGTGATTCAATTTTTTTCTCCATGTTTTTTATGTATTTCTGGACATTTCAAATTACTCTTTCTTTTAACACATTTTATGTTGGTCATAAACCTTGAACTGGTTTTATTAGGTGCCCAACTCATCGAGAGCAATCCAAGAAGTGCAACTTTCAATCCTGCATTGTCCAGTTCACTAGAAACATTTTCAATATCCCCTTTCACTTTCAGTGGATTTGTCTCATGTCCCCATGTCCTTGAATTCGTCTACGTTCATTTGTAATGTTGATCACTCGTACTGGTAACTTCAGTTTCTTGTAGCTCGAAAATGTCTAAACGTAAGTGCTAAGCATCAAACAAAAAAAATTAATTTTTCAGGAAGGGAATAAAGGCGTTAAGGAAAAGAATAATGCTTTAAAATTTGGGTATTCCTCCAAACAGCTTATTAACTATTATAAAAAATTGATATAAGTTACAAAATTTTTTCTCAATGTTTAATCTCTAACCCCGTAGAGAAAGCTTTTCAATTAGCGAAGGCAATGGAACGACTGATTTTGGTAAAGGGGGGTGAAAATTTAAGAAAAGACAGGGAAAAAAATACCCCAAGAGATTTTGGTACATTGAAAAGTAGACTTTTAGAAACAAAGTATTTTTTTCAAAAAAAAAAACCTATAAAAAAATTAACAGTTTTTAAGTAAAAAAATTTTTGGGGCATAAGAAAATAATGTTAAAATTTTTTTGTATGTTTAAATTAGAAATTACCCTTTTAAAATATTATTGAGGTATACTACGTTCGAACCCGGGGTTTTTTTGAAAGGGTTTAAAATTATATATATAAAGGGAAAATTTTTATATTTAGAGTCATTTGTTTAAAAAAAAGTAAAATTGTTTAAGAATAGTATTAGAATAAAAACATATTTAAGAAAATTTATTTTGAAAAAAATGAACATAAAATCCCCCATTTTCAAAATTCCCCTTTTTTAAAAGGTTTATATTATAAATATTTTGCCCGTATACAGCTCAGACCTCTGTAGAGAGGCTCGAAAATTTTTTGAAATTTTAAACTTAGGGGGGGTTTATCCATGTTTTACGACAACAGAGAGGAGAAATTTTAAAAAAAAAACGCCGATAATTATTTCAATTAAACTGAAAAAAATGTAAATTTTTTCAAAAATCATATTGACCCTCTTTAAAAGGGTTTCGTTATATAAGGAAAATATTATTATAATAGAAGCATTTTTCACAAAGGAGAACATTTTGAAAAAATATTATTCTTTAATTTTTTTGCCGAAATATTGTATTTAAATAATTTTTTGTGAAAATGTCCTTAAAACAATTTTATACATGTATTCTAATCTAAGTGACACTAAATATTATGAAAATCATCCATTTATGCGCTTTTTTTGAATCACTGTTCCGAACGCGCGTAGTCGGATGCCTTAATTCCAGTATAAAACTATTTTCTTAAGGCTACATGGTACCCTTTTTCAAAAATTTTTTTTGGAGACAGTTACAGTAAAAATAATTGATGTTTTATATTTAGATTATATTATTAAGCTGATTCTGTAAGTAAAAAGTAAGTTTGACCAGCCATTATTTCACAATTTTAAAAATTTAAGAGTTTTTTTGAAGTTTTTTCTCAAACTCACATAAAATACTCAATTCTTAAAAGTTTTTAGTCATTTTAAGTTATTTATGTTTCTTAGGTGATTGCAAACAAAAATTAGTATGGATTTGAAAATGTATTTCCTTGCTGATTTTTAATAATTATTTTCCTAGAAAAATCTGGAAAAAACACCAAAATTTTTAAAATATCAACTTTAGCAAAAAAAATTTTTTAGAAAAATAATTAGAGATCTCAGTCCCCTAAATCCATACTAACTTTTATAGAACATACGTTTGGAAGTATATAGAAAAATAATTCACAAGGCTTTATCTTGTGAAAAGGAAAAAAGCCTTAGGGATTAGAAAACACTGATACTTTTTCAAAATTTAAAGTCTGAGAAAGACGCATTTAAAGTTTGTAAAGTCATAAAACAAAAACTTATAATGCCCGTAAAGCTCTAATTTTTGAATATGTTCTTTTCCAATGTATGCTTTGCATTAAAACACTATTTTAATTAAATATGACTGAAAATAATATTTTGAATTCAAATTTTTTTTTTAATATTGATAGAATTTGTTAAGACGTCAGTTTATTCAGCTTTATCTTAACCTAATATTTTCACAGAAGTTTTGAAACACAAAGAATTTATTACAAAATAAGAATGTTATTATTTTAACCTAAGAACAGTCAGGTTTGCTCATAAAATTTAATTTTTTTCAGCTTTAAATAGGGGCAGTTTAGGAAGTTTTAGCTCTTGTCGCGCGCGCGTACGACTTTAAAATACTAAAATATAGTACTACAATATGTTTAGTATAATGTAGTTGGATACACCAAGGAAATATTCTGTTATTTCTGCAACATTTGAATTCAAAATATTTGTAATCTGAAGTCTAATCGCGCAGAATCAGAAGAGGACTGATTTTTAGATACATCATTTTCAGCAGTATTCCATCTCTTCGAAATATTGTTTCTCGCAGGAACCTGAGAACGCATTTGCCATGGCATTTTCTCTACAGAAAAAAAATTAATGATAAAATTTTTAAGTTATATAAACTACTTTAAAGCAAAAATTGGCCATGAAATTAATCTTAATTAATTAATTATGGGAACTCACAAAACATAATCAAGCAGAAACGATTTTAGTAATGAAAATTAGAATCAATAACCATTTCAAACTAAAAGCTCAAAAATATTTTTAATTAATTCAATTTAAGACTGGAAAAATGTTTTAAAATGAAACCGAAACCAAAACCATAGCTCATAAAACTTCACAAATATCTTCTAAAAACTAATTTACTAACAGATATGAAATTTCGTTGCAAGCTTCTAAATGATATGGGCCTCTAGAAAAGGCAAAAAAAAAAAAAAAAAAATATGTAAAAATGAAATTTTTAGGGTACTGTGTAGTCTTAATGTTGAAAAAAAATACAGCAGATTCCTCGATATTCTTTTTCTTGTTTTCCTTGTAGTTTTCTTTCTTTCTTTTTTTGATGGGTAAGATACACTATAAAATGAATAAATATTAATTTACAAAAACGTGTGAATAATTACTTTTTTTAATATATTGTGGTTATATGAATTTAAAATTTGTTTTATGTGGTTATGAATTTAAAATTTGTTTTATGTGGTTTATAAAGTACACATTGAAAAACGAACCTCTATATAACGAATTTTTCATATAACGAGCTTTTTTTCGCGAATTAACGACGTGGTTAAATAGAGGTCTGACTGTATATATGTTTCCTCTCTATACTGTAAGAGGCTTACACTATCACATTCTACTGCATGATTTTAACTGATTGATTGAAAAGATTGCACATGACTGATTGAATTAAGAAGGATATAATGCATTGCGGGCCATCATTTCTTTCTGATAAAGTGTATAATAACTTCAGTTAAGTACAGATCAAAGTATTCCATCTTCTGCATATGTGTTCTAAGTAATTAATCTGCTACGTTTTCCCAAGTTCTCAGAAAGGTATATCGCATAGGGGATCTATTTTGTGTATTTACGAGAGATTATTTTGATACATGACATGTAATCCGCAGTTTAACATAATATGTTCTAGATAGTATATTAAGCAACAAAATAGCTATTATGTTTTGAAATAAGTGATTGAAAGGATTATATGTATTGAACACACAGTAGCGCACACAGGAATTTTTCAAGGGGAAAGGGGGTCCGGGGTCGAAAGTTCACCATTCTTGTATCATGCTCCTTTTGGTTTTGTTGATTTTCGGGAACAAAACACAGTGAAAAACTAATTATTGAATAAATAATTAGCATTAATTAATAAAATTAATCATTAAAAACAAATAAATTTTATGTACTATATACTTAGAATTATAATCAATCGGGAAAAAATCAAGGGCTTTGGGGGGAGGGGGTCCGGACCCCCGAGGACCCCCCCTTGTGTGCACCACTGATTGAACAACAAAGGCTATTACCTCTAGGACCTACAATGGTATCTATGGTGGAGTGTTTACAATGGCGCACACAAGGGGGGTCCTAGGGGTCCTTCCCCCCATAGCCCTTGATTTTTTTCGATTGGTTATAATCCTATGTATATATTACGTAAAATTTAATTATGTATTTGTTATTAATAATTAATTTCATTAATTAATGTTAATTATTTATTCAATAATTAATTTTGTATTGTTTTT
Source organism: Trichonephila inaurata madagascariensis (assembly GCA_019973955.1). NCBI lineage: Eukaryota > Metazoa > Arthropoda > Arachnida > Araneae > Nephilidae > Trichonephila > Trichonephila inaurata. The sequence goes on from BMAV01012892.1 coordinate 188,242, forward strand.
GCTCCCGAAAATCGACAAAATCAAAATAATATGTTGGGCGGCGTATTGGAAAATGATACGAGAATAGTGAACTTTCG
>BMAV01012893.1:0-39167 GCA_019973955.1 Trichonephila inaurata madagascariensis
AGTATATTTTAATTAAAAGATACTTTGTTAACACATTGTTGGATTTTTTTAAATACTTAATAGAACCATGTGTTTTCTTTACGGAAGACTTACTTATTGTCTATGCTAGCTTGTTATCATATGTTTCAACTATGGATCTTCATCAACTATGGTCGAGCACTGTGCAGTTGATACTTCTGCATTTGTCATGTTATGTTAATTTAGATCTCGGGAAACGCTACAATGACGTGGTGTGTTAACACAGCCATACACGGCACTGGTTTTAAATTATTGATGCATCTTGATTCTTGAACTGTCGAGAGAGGAAGGGTTAATTCACACCTATGAATGCTGGTTTAACCTCTTCCATCTCCAAACACCTAGAATGGGTCACATTAATACAATATTCATCTTCGTGAGTTATGGTTGTGTTCGTGAATAAATATGTGTGGATTTCTAGTTCATGGAAGCGAATGTTTATCTGGCATTTGGTTATATGAATAGAAAGTTATTAAAATTTTATTATTCTGAAAAATATAAAATAATGCATATGTTTGAATACATTTATGTACAAAAATTTAAATGGATTAAATTTAGAAATAAATAATTATTTTTATTCCATTTTTGTGTTTTTCAAAGTATTGTATGTAAATTTGTTTACAAGAACCAATTTAAGTCAGATTTTATTTAACCCCGGTCACCACGCCTTTTTTTCTCCCGTTTACTCCGGGTGTGAAAACCCCAAACTTTTAACACTTTATAAATTAGAATAAAATTAAGCATTAGAAAATTTTTTAAAAGTACAAGATATTTTTTGTATTATACAAATAAAATTTTTTTAATTTATTCAACAAATGAGACTAAATTAATTTAAACTAAAAATAAAAAATTTTTTCATTTTAAAACGCATGATTTTATAATTTTTATAAACCAAAAACGTAACCCAGTAATAAATATATTTTTTAATTTGAGTTTGATGGGGAAAAATAGAAAATAATTTTTAATATTTTCCAAACATTCAGAGATGTATAATATGCTCAACTTTCGGGGTTCCCCAGCCCCCCGATAAATTTTAAGGGCATTACATTCCCAAACATTCGAGAAAGAGGGGTTGCATCAGGCCGAGGTTCAATGCCTAAAATTATGAAAAAATTTTTTTAACCGGGAAAGGGTTTTCTTGTTACTAGGGGGTACAGAAACCCCCCGGGGGTACGCGGGTTAATAATAAAATATCTTGAAAATTCATTTAAAACATAATTTTGAAATGTTATTATTTAACTTATTTTGTGATATAATTTGAATATTATTTATCTTCTATTGTGTTATATTTTCACTAGAACACATTTTCACTCCACGATCTAGCTTTGAAAAGAGGGTAATATAACATTTAATCTTTCTAATCGAATTAAGTGTTCGTTTATAAAGTACAGAATTGGGAATTTATAAGACTTTAATAGGTTACACGGGAACACAAAAACACAGTTTAAATTTAAAAGCATAACTTAATTGCTAAGCTAACGGATAGAAACTGCCTTCATAAACAAGGACTAAATAAATTAAAATGTCTGATTTTTTTTTTAATTTTATTAATTAATATTATCATTCAATTCGGTTCAAATTCTTAACGCATTTCAGTTAATTTGTAGTACAAAAAAGCTTTAACTTCATTTTGTTTCCAGGAACGATTTATAGTTCTATGCCCATTATACATGTTAAAGAACTATACATGTTTTGCTACATTGTATTTTGAAGTTCGATACATATTTCATCAAAAAAAAATCTAATGTATTACACCGTCAGCCAACATCTTCAAATGAAAAGGATTTGCCAAAGGACGCGATATGCAGCCAATAGTTAAAAAACCATTTATGTGCATTTTCCAAAACTATAACAATATTAATGACAACATTTGATGACGGTTTTGATTTGGAAAAATCGGTCTATGGTATAATACTTAAGTACTGAAAAATTATTTATCTTACTTTTTGCTTGTATGGTATTCCCCACTGCTCACTCTCTAGCAACTGTCCGACAAGGCGGATATGACTAAAAATCTAACATAAAGTAACAGTTATCATTAAACGTAAAAAGAAGTGTTAATATTTAGATATTTTTAAATTAAACTAAACACATCATCTAAATGATCTGTAGAAATATACTCTTATATACCTGATGTAATAAGTATAGTTGGATTCAAGGGAAAAGAGATGTATTTACTTCTACAAGTATGATTGTAAAATACATTTTATATATAAAATATATATAATGTTTTTGATAATATATATTCCAGGAGAAACATTTTTTATAACTCTTTTCATATTTTATTATTCATTTTTAAGACATCTAGTGTTTAATTTATTTTCTTTCAAAAAACTTTTAAGAATTTATAAATAAAACATGTTTTTGAATGCTAATAACATCTCACATTTTTAAACGCTTGTATCAAGTTCTCGAACAAGATTTAACTAGACAGAAAATAAACATTTCATTTCCATCCTCTCCAAACCATTTACCTTCTTTCCTTCAATATACACAAGCTAACTTTACGAAGCAATCTAAATTATGCACGAATCAGAGCACATAGCTTCTTAAGAACGCGGATAACAAGCATACATAAATTTTTCCCCTCAATTCCTTGGAAAAATAACTGCATATTATTTCTATTCGATCTTGGATGAATGTGAAAAGAACTACCACATTTTTAATGCATAGACTACATTGCTGTAGGAAACCACTCTGCATCAAAAAAGCAATGGAAATATAAGCTAGAACGATAAAAATATGCAATGTTATATTCACCTTTCCCTCCGGCATGGTTTTGATGGCGGATATATCAATCAGTCCACACTTTACAAATTCGGCATATTTTTTCGAGAGGCAGTCCTCAACTAGAACTGCTTCTAGCACGGCCTTACTCTTCATTCCGTATGCACCAACGAATCATATTCCATTAAATTGGAAAATAAGCAAATATTTCCATATATATGGTGTGGTGGGCACAGGATGGTTTGCATTTGTGCATTTATCTTTTGCTTTTTATTTACATTTGCTACTGCTTCTTCGGTTTTTCTATTCCTTTTTCTTCCCTCGTGCTTTCTTATCGAGAAAGTTGTGATACTTGTAAATTATATTTCTACGCGTTGGAAAGTCAAATTACGTGACAGTGGCACCTAGGTTCAAGAACGAAAAAACCAGACATGGGGTAGGAGATATGTGTTTTTCTAACATACTCTTCTTTCTGGATGCCTGAAGAAAAGAATACGGTTTCGTGTTCGTGTGTATGCATTCCGAAAAATTTCAAGAATCAATTTCTTTTTCTTTTTTTCCGTATTTTTTGGATAGAAATAGGACAGTTTCTGTTACAAATTCCCCGCATATGCGATCAATGTTATTAGCTTCTATATTTTTCTTATTTTATTCTAAGAAATAACACTTCAAATAACGTTCTTTAAAATAGTCTCAAATTGTCGAAAGGAATAAACAAATACTTTTCGAATAATAGTAAGAAAAATATGACTGTATCAATTCTATGAAGCGTTTATTTGAAAGTAACATTTATATAAGTTTTATATATATATATATATGTGTAATATATTCGAATAGACAATTGATATTTATTTGGTGTATCATCCATAATACATAAAGCAAAATTTAGAAATACCTCGGTTATTAGTGACCCATTGAATTATTTGGAATTTTAAGAGAAGAGTTTAATTTAAGTATCAAATTTCTTAAACTAATTTTTTTAATTTACAAAAAATATGGAAATTTCAAATTTATAACCATATGGAAAAAAGCCTTGTATTCAAGAGGTTTAACGATGCAACAGATTTGAATGGAAATATATGTATTCACCCTACATAAGAAATACATTAGTTGCCTTCTCAAAAGTTTTAATAAATATTTCATGAAACAAGCAACCGTATTTCGTGAATATTTTCAGTCCAAAAGCTGTGAAATCATCATATTCCTCTTTTATAAATAAATAAATTATATATGTATTTGCACCATGCTTCATGTTAATATATTTTTAATTATTAAGTAAAAAATTAATAAATCATTGATATTAATTAAAAACCAAGCAATTACCATTTCGTAACGTTATTTTTAAAAGTTACTTTTAAACAGTATTTATTATGTTTCGTGACATTTCCATTAGAAGTTGTTTTAAAATTGAAACAGATTCCAAAATAGTAATATTATATATTCCGCAATTATTATGCATTGAGATACTGCAGCCCAAAACCAGTTATTTGTTCTTCATAGTTTAAAAATCCATAAGAGAATTATATTAATACATTATAAAGCAGTTAAAAACATATGAATTATAGCAGATGTTTCTAAAGCTAAATACATTTTCGAACTATAAAAATTAGCAATAGAATTGTCTAGGAAAATACTAACGTAGTTTCCAAAATTAAAAAAAAAAAATGTTTTGATAGAATCATCGTTAATCATTGAAGTTATTTGTTAAAAAGATTTTATTGATATTTTATTGGAAAGACATAAAAAGGAAGTAAAAATAATTATGAAAAAATTGTCTTTGTTATCTGGACTATTAGTGTCCGGCCTACTTATAAATTTAAAATCAGCCCAATCAATTATTCATGCGGAATTTTTAAGCTGAGTGAAGGAAATATATTTATTATACTTTTATAAATAGTTAAAAAAAAAATTAAGAAAAATATTGCATTATAATGGTTTAAGAAAAATCCAAATTTTGTTTCGAATTTATGGCTAAATTTAATATTTTTTTTAAACAACATTTCTTGTGAATTTTTAAAACTGTTGAATATCATTACTTTAACGCATTCTTAATATAATCTCATTTGTTGTGTTTTAAACATTTATTTAATTCACATTTCCTTTTTTTAAAGTATTGTTCTTTGATAAGAGATATAATAAATATATATATATAATATATATATATATATATACACGATGTTCCACGAGAAATAATGTTCCATTTTAACATCATTAAAAAATAGGTTTTTGCATACGTTGCTTGTCTTCAAATTTCTTTATCGTTTCATTTTTACATGTAAGTTTTTATCCTAAATATTTCTATAGAATTTTTTCTTAATATCCCTTTCTGTGAGACAAACATTATTGTTCTCTTTTCATAATTTCATTTTACTTTGTTGTTTGGTTATCACCCACGTGTGTTAGAAATTGACTTACCTTTTCAAAATGGCTCTGTTTTTTTCTATTGTGTCAAAAACTTCTGCTGTACGGGAAGGGGATCCATAAAGCATTGCTTAACCCTAACTCGCTGGCCTAATTCAGCGACAGCGTTAGAATCCTAATAGTCTCCATTTTAGTCCAAAGACTCTTTTTGTTCCTACATTTGTTATGCCTCTTGAACCCTAATTTCTTTCTTTTTTGGCATTGTAGGTTATACAACTTTTTTACTAGGTATCTTATTTTATTTTACTATATATATACTATATATATATATATATATATATATATAATAAAAAAAATTAATAAAATAAGATATATATATATATATAGTATATCAAAAATTATCTTAACATATCCAAAATATAATATTCTATGAATTTTTCCAATCAATGCAATCTATTTTTATATGGTTTATCAGAAATATGAGCCTTAATTTGTATTAAATATTAAAATATGATCAACAGTTTTCGACATGCGTATGAAAGTGTTGGGTCCCTCAATGATGAATCAAACGCTTTACACAAAAGGAGCATCTGAGTAAATTTCTGAAAAGATTGTTTGAATACAGTATTGTAAGATTCAAATGGTCTCTTAATTCCTAAAAATATCCTTTGGTTGAATCTAATAAGTTTCTAGTTGTCGGTGCTTAGAAGCAGACCAGCACAAGCATGGAAACAGTAAAAGTGTATAAATTTTTCCATACAGCCTCAACTCCAGAATGAAATTCAGAACACTGAAAGTGGCATAAAATTACCTGGGCAAGGTCGTAAATTTATAATTGCTGTTAAAAATAGGGCGTTAACTCTCTTTGTTAAGAAGCTTGTTGTTTGTCACTTAAGTTCACAGAATGCAGCGGCTTCTGCAACTTGTACAATTCTTAATACAATTTGCCATTCGCCTAAAAGAATAAAAATTAAAAAAAATAAAAATAAGTGTATGTGTTCCGTTGTCTTTCAGCAAAAGATTAATCTCTGTAATTGGTTACAAAGTTATCGGAACAGGACTGAATAATGGATCAATGATTCCTTTACCGAAGAGTAAAGTTTAGTGTAAAAAATGATTTTAAATTTTTTCATATATTTTGGAGTTGCTTCATATATATTGTTATGTTTAGTTACTAGGGAATTTGAAATTGAGTCACTAATCAATGAATAACAATATCACAGCTGGCTACAAACTTTATTATCATTTGAATCAAAAAGTCACAGGTGTGTGTGTGTGATCACAGTTTGTTTTAATAATTCATAATCTTCAATTTTTTTGACAATTATTATTTTTTTAAAAATTCTTGTCAAACATTATTGGCATTATTATTTTTTCATGTTAATTTATGATATAATGTGGAATTTTTTTATGCGTTATGATGTTGAGCAGTATCCTATAAACATTCATAATACTGTTTATTTCTCAGAAATCTGAAAGAAGGTAGCACGTCCAATGATTTGGGTTATTCATTATTGAGAATATTAGCGTCGCACTGTTCAGCTAAGGGCTTTTGCGGATCACGTAATTTTGACACTGTAAGTGATCGGACGACACCTGGAGCTGGCACCCTTCTTACAATATCACACCATTGGAGACGTATTAGGACAGATTTAACGTGCATCGTCTCCACACGGCGGGTCTTTAGTGGATCTGAACTAATAATTAAGCACGTCCGATACATCACCACACGGCTACGCGGCCAAGATGATTTGGGACATTCCTGTATACATGTGTTAGTCTTGATGTGATCCTCCCCTGCTATTTCGTGTGCAATAGTGCATTGCGATGGTGGCAGGCGTGTTAATGTTTGCACGCAAATAATAAAATTATCCGGACAACTCTCGAAAAAGTTCATTCTTTCAGTGATATCGAGCTACTTTTTCCCAGACGATTATAAAAGAAGTCAATCGAATTCACAATGGTAAATATATAAACCTTTTTTTATTAAATAGCCGGAATTCAACTATAAATTAAAATACATTTTATAAGATCAAGCCATACATAATAGTTTTTAGGATTTGTTCACTTTTTAAATTTGAATTATCTTTCGTTCTTGCGCAATGGATCCTCAAAACGGTGGCGTATCTTAATATTTTTCACAATTCCACGCTACCTACATTGTGATAACTATTCAGGCAGGTCTATTTTTGCTTCAAAAGTATAGTATATCTGTCCATTATCCATGTCATGTACAAACGTGGTTTACTTGGCATTGTTGTTCAGGACTTCGATTGGCCTTGCTCAAAATCCAGATCTGAATTCCATAGAACACATGCTAGATGAATTAGACTGTCAACTGGGAGCATGACAGTGACATCCCAAATTTCAGTGATAGCACAGACAAGTGCTCTTCAAAAGAAATATTTCTTGATACAACCTTCCAAAAATCAGTCGTTTGTCTTCTCCACATAGTGGTAACTTTTATTGGAACAAAAGGTGGGGTTCATCCCCGAACTACTTTGTTTTACTCTGCAACAAAAACAAAGCATATAGATGTTTATATATGTTTGAACATATAGCGTATATATATGTTACCGTTAAAGCGTTAAATCCGTTATTTCCTAGAATAAACAGGTATTTCATGAACTCACTAGACACAAGTCAGTTAAAGTATATAAAATTATTGAATTCTACGATTTAACTAGGTATTCTATAGAATAATGATTACTTGATCGTGTGTGTTAAAGTATGAAATACGACACACGAAAGGTCTTTGAATCCATTTCTAGCTGCTATAGGATGGATTTTCTGATTAGAAACTAGAGATGGCCAAATAAAACAATTGTACTCTAGATATAAATTCAGTATATGTCAGCGAGAATTAATTTCCATAGATGAAGTTCCAAATATTGACACAACGCTTCGATCTGTCGCAACATCTCAAAGTTGCGGTATTGGACAAGGGCTTAAAACGTGCTGGTGCAAAAAAGTGTGTAAAAGTATGATTGTTTCAAAAATAATAAACAGTGCAATCCAAAGTGGCATTACAGAAATCATTGCTTAAATAAATAATAAAAATTAAAATAAAGGTATCTTATGAATTTTAAATTAATGTTCTCTTACATTTTTGTATTAAAAAAGTTTACTCAATGTTTTTTATGAAGTAACAGTTTTCTTTCCCCGCATGTATTTCTGTTGATAATATTTAAATATAATCTATTTTTGCAACATGTTCTTTTTTTTTCCCTTTCTGTTTAAATAATGTGAGCAATAATAAATTATATCATCTGCAAAAGGGACAAAATATATTTTTATGGATATTTTAGCTATTTTTGATCAATTAATTTATAAAATATCTTTGAAATTGTTTATTTTACTTTAACGGTATATCCTTAGTCACATTTCATAGAATTCCTAGTTATTCTATGAAGTAACTGAACTAATTACTTTAACGGTAACATATATATATATATATAATATAACTTTTAGTGTGGCATAATTTGGCGTAGCGAGTTGTTGATGTTAATGTGGCGAACCAAAAGAAAGGGCTGCTGGTGGTGACTGAATGATACTGTATTACGTGGCGAGTGGACGATTACTGCAGTATTGAAGAGGCACAGTTTGGAAAGTTAATTCATTTTATTCACATCTTGAAACACACATAAACATTAAGTCTGGACTATACTACACATAACAAAGAAAACAAACAAACACACAACGTGCTGCAGCCTGCTGGCTACATGTTTACAGCGAGAAGAGAGGCTTTCTAGAGTCTTGCTATTTATATTCAGCAGGATATCACGTGATTTTGGAGGTGGATATAGTTTCAAAAGTCCCCGGTAGGCGGGTAACCAATTAAAATAATTACACGGTTGTTCTGAAGGACTGGACCTTAAATAATTCAAAAGCTATTACAGATTAAATTATTGGAATTATTACATATATATACCGATCTCTCTCTCTTTCCCCACGGTCTTCTTTTACACGATTTTGAAATAACAAGGTACACGAATTAAACGATTTTTTTTTCACACAAATTTTTAGCTCTCGCATGAATTTCCGAACAATTTGGGGATTCGTGCTCTCCAGAGAGATGAGGACTACTTAATTGAACTTATGACAGTTTATGATAATAATGAAGTTGAAAATAAAGTTAATCTCTTAACAGCCGATTTAATTCGCGAGGACTTAAAATTTGCTCCAAATATGGAACAACATTTTCTTATTTTTATTTTCTTCATTCTGACGTAGACAATGAAGATGTGTTCGTAGAGCGCTTGGGGCAGTCCCCCAGATGCCCTTATAAGCTGGACTTAACTATATTTTCTATTTATGTCTGGTTATTACATGCCAGTGCCAAGGGGCGTGCAGATCTTCTGCATCCTGGTCCAGAAATGAGCTTAAATAGGCACTGGCATAGAGCGAGCATTATAATTTTAATGTAATCTTAGGTTTTGTATAGCAGGGTTTTAATAATTATATATAAAACTTGAGAAAACAAAAAAAAACAGCCACTTATAACAGACTTTGTAACAACGAAAATAAAACCTAACAGAGTCCGTTAATAACGAACGAAATTCTTCATTTCTTTCAAAACCGAAATATCTGACACATCTACTTATGATAGCATCTTTGATCAATTTCATAATATACCACCAAGCTTGCTATCAAGTAACAAAGAATAGTAGTTAGTTAAAAAATTAATTTATAATTTCCATTTGAATTTTTAAATGTTGTATGTGCTTATAAGACTGAATTTCCAATATGCGCTAATTTTATTTATTTATTTTTTGTAAGAAAAATGAACTGTTTTTGTTTTATAAGCAAGCATTATATGAACTTTATGATTACTTTTTTGTAAGGTGTTTTAGGAAAATAATTGGAACTTTTTCGTCTTAAACATTTTTCAAAACTGTGGAACGTATCTCCGAATTTCAAATATATATGTGTAGTATGTAAACCCTCTTTTTATTTTTTTATTTCTATTATTTTCATACTTCTGCTAAGTGCTACAATTTAGCCATCCCCATGCTTTGAATTTACATTTGGGTCCATAATCTGGCAATAGCTTGTTTATTCTACTCAGATTTAGCGCGGGGCAGGATTTTTGAATGCTATTCTTAAGAAAGTTACCTTTATCTTGTAATGGATTTAGATATTAAATCTATTATTTTCAATAGGTTTTTGCTAAGTATTATTAACATAAAAGGAGGAAGTTTGGCTGACCACAAAACATGTTCAACCCCACTTTTATATAAATAATTTTATATATAAGCTGCCCTAAGTCAGCAATGTTTATAATACTGTAGCATCCATTTATTACATTTTCTCCTTATTATATTTTTAATTTCTCTTTTATCCTTCGATGTATGATTGTCTTGAGATTTCGATCTTTTTCTTTTTTTTTTTGCTTGTTGAGTGTTCATCCCTCTTTGTTAAGGGATTTCGACTTTATTCATATGTTTATTATAACAAGTATAACTACATAATGAATATATATAAAAGTCTTTTTTTTGTATATGAGAAGTATTGAATGAAGTAATTTAGATCAAGTGTAAACAACATTAGAGTAAAAGAAATTAAAGTTTTGAACAGAAGACCCTTGAGGCCAAAATGCAAAGGCGTGTGAAAGAAAAGTAAGCGCTCCCAAATAATATGCGTGTGCCAGTGTACATTTATTTCAAAATTTTTTGTGTAATAAAACAGACAAATTAATTTAATATAATTTTGATTCTAAATATATCATTCTATATTTTTGCTTTTGTGTGCATTTTTTCTTTAAAGTTCCATGACATTTAAAAACTAATTTGAATTCAAGATGTTAGAAGAAGAGTTATAAATACAACATCATAGCTCTAGCTTACAAATTTCTTTCAACAAAATATGATAAAAGAGGGGAAAAGATCATTTGCATAACAATGAGAACGAAAATTTTGCTCTGTTCATTCAAAACATATTGTTGCGATAATTTTTAGCAAAAAGAAAATAATTAAATTATTGTTGATAAAACGTTAAGATTTTCAAAAAAGAAAATCGAAATGTTATAATAACTATTGCACAGTATTGAATATTCTTTAGATATCAAAGGCTCTTGTACAATGATAAAATTCCATTAAAGAAAGGTAAGTTTACAAAAAAAAATGTAGCTGTGTTGCAATTAGTTTTCTCTCTTTTAAATGCGGAAAGATGTACCTTTAATTTAAAGTAACTTTTCCACGTGAATAACATTTGGTGAATATTTATACTCTTTGTCTGTTATTCAAGATGAATAATGATTTAGTTTTATATTATTTTTTATCAAAATAAGGAAATAATGTTGATATATGTAATGAAAAATTTACTTCATTATCAAGGTTGTTGCCGTGGGTAAATATCTTTTGATGCCAGCTTGAAATGTTTAATTTTTATTTACCTTCAGAAAGATAATTTTGATGAATGATTTGAATTATACCCATGTTTATTTTTGAAGTGCTCCAATTTAAAATTTAAAAAAGTTATGGTTTGGGGTGGGAAGAATATCTGTTTGAAAAATTTCTTTTTGCCGCATCATTACTATTGTATAATATGAAACCTTAAATTTATGTTTTAGAAACTGAACATGTTGCGAATATCTATATATATTGTTAGATAGTTACATTGTATATCCCATAAAATCCGGCGTATAACGCGCATCTATACTTTCAAGCCGCAATTTTTGATTTTTAGTTATAAAGCGTATAACGCGCACCCTCTTTTTAAGAAGAAACCTGAAATGCTCAATGCTCTTATATTTTGAAGTGTTTTATTCCAGGCATTATTCAAGCTTTAGAAACAGTAGTATATTTTTTAGAACCACAAACCTGAAGGATTGTCATTTCTTTTAAATGAACACTATTTCAATGCATGTGGATGTGTAATATTTTTCCCATGCTCATAATTTCTTATTTTTAAAGCTCTCATTTGTATACCAGGCTTATAACACGCACCCTTAAGTTTCGATATTATTTTTTAATCCCTACTATTAGCTCGCACTGTCTATATACATATTTATTTATTTATCTTGGTGGAGTTTTCAATCGTTAATAAAATACATTTTAAAGCGCTGAATTGAGTTGAAATTTTATATACAGGATCATTTTGGATGACAATACAATAATTTAATTATAAGTAAAAAATTAATTGATTAAAACTAATTATTTAAAGAATTACAAATACAGCCACGTTGGGACTTAGCGACAATTTTGGCGTTTTTATTTAAAACTTAAAAAGGGTTTTTTCTCACGTTTAAAAACCCGTTGGACTAAAATTAAAAGGGCAATACGATACTTTAAGGGAAAATTTAAAAAATTTAATTACCATTAATGTTGTGATTCTGTCCTATTTATATACATATTTATATTAATTGTAATTTTATTTAAAAAAAAGTGGCTAAAATAAAATTTTTTTTTGTTGTTTTAAAGTGGAATTGACTTAAAAACTATTTTTTAAAATTCTTGTTTTTGTTTTAAAAAGTGGGCTTATTCACCGGTTTTTAACGGTAGTTTAGATATTTATTTATGCTATATGTTCTGATAAATTAAAAAGGGAGTTAAAATAAAAAATTTTGTAATGGAACTTAAGATTAAATCTTTATAAAAAGCGGGGGTCTAGAGGGGTAGTGTAAGTTTAAATTTAACATTAGGTACCTTTTATCCAAAATTATCACATTTTGGTTTCAAAATACTTTTATTATCTTAGACCTATCATTTTTTGAGATCCCGCACTATCCATGAAAATTTTGGGCATTTTTTTAAACAAATACGCTTAAAATTTTTCAAATTGTTAGGCCAATTTTGGTTTACCTTTGCCCTCTAAAACTGAAAAACCCTAGAATAAAGTAAAATTTAAATCCAAATTTTTTTGTAGGGCTAATCCTATTTTTCCCATGAAGGCCGGCACTTTTTTTTTCAAAAAAAGGCGGGTTTCGCCTTCCCCTTTAAAAAGCCCCTGTTGAAAATTCTCGTCTTTTCCCAATAAACAAATTAACGATCAGAGGCTTCATTATTGGTTCTAAGATAAACTGAAAAACATTTGCAATGTACATAAAAAGCTTTGTATGGGGTTAAGACAACTATGTAAATGACAGCTTTGCAAAACTAGATCATGTGTGATACATATAATTTTAAAAACATTTTTTAAAAATATCCCCCTAACCTAATTAGAAAATTGCTTTTTTCAAATACAGATATTTATAAAAAAATATTTTTGTGATGTACACATATCACAAAACCAAACTTATACCAACCATTTATTATTTTTTTTTTTTTTACGTATTTTTTTTTTTTAAAAAAATGTATAATTAACATGAAATTAGAGATTTAATGATAATTGAAAAAATTTCAAACCCATGTGGGATAGTTGATTAATTATTATCTCTTCTAAAAAGAAAAAAATATCCCATTATTACTGATTAAAATTTTTTAAATTTTTAGAGGATAATTATTTTAAGAATTTTCCCGTGAAAAATCTTGAACTTACGAGGGAGAAATTTTTTGTTTTATTTTTAAAAAACAACTTCAACCATTCATCTTTTTTAACGGAATACATTTTAATTTTAAATTCCCTTGAGGAACTGAATCAAAAAACTGTAACTATTTATTTAATTTTACATATTTGTTTCCCATTTAAAAAAAAAAACCTTATATTGAAATTGAAATTTTTAAATTTTTTCCTCTTAAATATTTTTTTCGAGGAACTTTCAGGGAAAACAAATGGGTTTTTGCTCACTAATTTAGATAATTACTCGGGAATTAATGCAATTCTTCTTTAAAATAATGTAAATTAACTTGTCCTTTTACGTTGTATAAAATATTATCTAAAATAACAGTACTTCACCAGTTTTGACATCAACCCTGTTTTTTTTTTTTAATCAAGATATTAAATACTGTCCTTTTTTATTCTCATTGTTTTACTTTAAATATAATTAATAATCTAACTTCCCTGCAGAAAGTGGAAAAAAAAATTATTACTTTTTTTTTTTTATAGAAAGGGCTCTTTAGATTGGTAATTTCAATCTTTAACAATTTTTAAAAATGAAATTTCCCTTTTTAAATACCTTAAAAAATATGATGTAAAATATTATTTTCCTTAATTTTTACGCTTCCGATATAATTAAATCAGTATCAAAATATATTCTTTTTCCCCGGGGAAGGAACTTTTAAATTAATTAATTTACACCATGATTTTATTTATGGATAAATATTTTTTTGAAAAAAAAATTTTGAAAATTATAATTGAATACTTAAATCTAAAGATTTTGGTTTCAATATATTTTCCCTTAAGCTAAAAAAAAAAGATTTTGGGGGGTTTTGATGTAATATTGCTGGTATTTTCTTATTTTAAAAAAATTTTTTTAAAAAAGTTAATGCTTTGTTACGTAGATCAATCCATGGTTTTTTATCTATCTTTCCAAATAACGAAATAGTTCTTTAAAAACCGATGGAAATTTATTGTCGAAAACAATCCTTAAGGTACCCCGACTACTTAGGAACCATGGTTTTGAAAAAGCGTATAAATATATATATATTTATGATATTTGGTGTTACTTAGATAAAAAATTATATAAAATTTTTTTTAAGAATATTACAAAAAAAAATTATTTAAGTACAATATTTTTTGCAATAATTGAATATGGTATAGAATGCCCAAATTTTTTAAAAATATTCTTTTTTTTATAAAAAAAGGCTTCCATTATAATAATATTTTGCCTGTATATAGTTCAAACCTGTACAAGGCTCAACTAAAATTTTTTAAATATATAATTTAAAGTTGGTTTATCCATTTTTTATTGACAACAAAGGGGAAAAATTTTTAAAGGGAAAAAAAACACCGATAATTATTTTCAAAGGGTTTGGAACTCTGAAAAAATGTGAAGTTTTCAAAAATCATAGTTTGTGCCCCTGTACAGGGTCTAAAATTTTAAAACAAGGGCAAAAAAAAATTATAATAAAATTTTAAAAAAAAGGTTATTCTAATTTAAATTTTTTTGGGAAATATTTTATTTAAAAAATTTTTTTTTCAAAATGTCCTTAAAACAATTTTATACATGTATTTAATCTAAAGTAACACTAAATGGGGTGAAAACTACCCAATTTATAAATTTTTTTTAAAAAATCAGGTTTCAAAGTAGTCGGGATCCCTTTAAAATTTAAGATTTTAAAAATTTTTCTAATTGAAAAACAAAAAATTTTTAAAAGGTTTTAATTCTTTTTTTAAAAAATGTTGAATTTTTACAAATTTTTTTAAAAAAAAGGGGAAATTTTTTAAAAAGTAAAAAAATTTTAAAAATTAAATAATTTTAAAATAAAAACAAGAAAACCAGAAAATTTTAAGGAAAAATTTTTTTGGGGCCCAATTTTTTTTAAAAATTGCTTTTTATAGAAATTTAAAATAAGTTAAAGTTTTTTTTCCTTACTTTTTTTTAAATAAAATTTGGTTTAAAAATTTCCCAATTTTTTTTAAAAATAAAAAAAAATTTTTAAAATTTTTTAAAAAAATTTAATGTTTTAAAAAAATTTTTTTGAAAAAAAAGCATTTATAAAATTATTTGGTTTTTAAATATAGTAAAATTTAATTTTTATAAATTTTTTTTTCCAGAAATTTTTAAAAGCTGGAAAAAAAATTTAAAATTTAGAATTTTAAAACCCAAAAATTTTTTTACAAAAAATTTTTAATTTTTTAAAAAATTTTTTATTTTTTAAGGGCCCTTTTTTATAAATTTTAAAAAAAATTTTAATATTTAATTTAAATTTAAAAAAAATTATATTTTAAAATTTTTTATATTTTAACCCCTTTTAAAAATTTCCCCCTTCCCCTTTTTATTATCTAATAAAAAAATTTAAAATTTTTTAAATATTTTTAATTTTTTTTCAAAATGGGTTTTAAGCCAAATTTTAGAAAAATTTTTTTTTAAAAATTAAATCCGTTAAAAACGGGGGGTTATAAAACAAAAACAAAAAAAAACCAAAAGGGATGGGTAAAAAAAATTTTTCAGAGTATAAAAACAGTTTTTTAAAAGAAAAAATTTTCCCTTAAACAAAAAAGTTTTAGGTTCCCCTTTAAAAATTTTTTTTCAAAATTTTTGGGGGAAAAATAGAATAAAAAATAAAAACTTAAAACAAAAGGGAAAATGTAACTAATATTTTTCAGATTTTTTATTTTTTTTAAAAAAAATTTCCGTTTTTCCGGGAAATTTTTTAAAACCAAAAAAAATTTTAAAAAATTTTAAAGTTGGGAAAAATAAATTTGCGGTTTTTTTTAAAGGGATTTTAAAAAGGTAAAATTTATATTATATTATATTTTTTATTTTTATATTATATTATATTATATTATATTATATTTATATTATATTATATTATATTATATTATATTATATTATATTATATTATATTATATTATATTATTTTTATATTATATTATATTATATTATATTATTTTAATTTTAATTTTTATTAAAATTTTATATTATTTTATAAAATTTTATATTATATATATGCATAAATTTTCAAGTATGAAAATTTGATGCTACTTTGGCTGAAACATTTTTTTACTTTCATTTATGAAAACATCAATTTTTTCCCTGCAATGCTTTGATTTTTTTTTTATACGACCGAAGATTAAAAAGGCCAAAGATTTTTTTCATTAGATGCCGTATTTCTGTGACCTTTAATCTCTACATCGAAGTAATCGATAATGTCTATAGATCGAAAACTAGTGGATAAAATTAATTCACTTCAATTCACATTAGAGGAAGATTTATTTCTATACTTATCTGCTTTCTTAAAGAATATTCGTTCAATACCATCTCTTCTAAACTTCTTGAAGGAAAACTCATTTTTTTCAACACAATCGGGTTTTTTTTTTTAAATTTTTTTTTAAACTTTACTTCAAAAAATTTTTACTTATTTGACCTAAATACAGGTACTTATATTATTCTTTTTCAAAAGCTTTGTAAAATGTCTTGGTAAGGGAAAAACATTATTTTTTATAGAAATTAAAAAGCATCAAAAATGGGGTTTTTTATGATCCAATTGAACTCATTTTTGTACTTTTTTTCATCATTCTTAAAAAATTTCTTTTACCGTTTAATTATGGAAGTGTGGATTTTTTAACATACAATGAGTTTTTAAATTTTTAATTGTATCGACACTTTATTTTATTATTTTAGCATGATATAAAACTGAAAACAGTGACAAAAAAAAATGCCAAATCAATTAAATATTTTGTAAAAAATTTCTTTTAAAAATTTTCAGAGAATTTGTCAGTGAAAAAAATGTTCAAAAAAATTATATTTAACTCTAAATTTAAAATTGCACTTACATTTTATCAAAAAAAATTAATTTTGAAGGTCTAACGTGTCTAAATCGCTTATGGAAACAATTACTTGGAAATAAATTTAAAATTTTTTTTCTGAAATGGTTAAATTCTGTGTATATCTCTTTTTAAATACAGTGAAAATAGTTTAACACGAAAATAAAAGGGGACTGAATTTTTGTTTTTTGTGTTAAAGTATATTGCAAAAAGGCCATATATAAAAAATTAAGTTTATTGAAGTGCATTTTATACACAAAATATTTATATGCAATTTTTTAATAAAAATCATTTATTCATAAACGTTCCAAAAAACTTAACGAAACTTAATACAAAAAATTTTTAAGTTTTTTTAAAAACAAAAACATTTACTGAATCTTCCCCGGGAAAAAAATTATATTTTTTTTTTGCGTTGTTTTTAGCATCAAATTGTCAACAAGTTGTTCGATGTCTTTAAATTTTGATTCATTTCACCTTTTTAAATTGCGTCTAAAAAAATCACATAAGTTTCATCTGTTCTTCATTTTTTGGGTGGAAAATTGGAAACAGGAGCTGCATTATTCATTTTATTTTTGCCGTCGGAATTTGGATCAATGATACCCTTTTTGGAACAAACTCAAAAAATGGCTTCGACCTTTCCATAACACACTATTTTCACCATTTAAATGAAACGAATTCTTTAATAATACCGTAGGACAGTCCCAAAAATACAGAAACTTTCTCAAACATTTCATAAAGGTTCATTTTTTAGAAAAATAGTTTCGTGTTAAGAGAAAAAAAAGGAAAATACGTAATAGTTTTTCGGGGCCGTTATATTTTTTTTCGTGTTAACAGGTTTTTCGTCTTAAACGTTTTCCCTTAAACGCATTCCGCTGTATTAAATTGAAAGGTTATTTCCGATGGTGATAGCATTTGTGATGACATTTAGTGACTGATTTAATAATTCTGAACTATTCGATCAAAAGGTTGGGGCTGATGCTTCTCGCTGGGAAAAAACCATTTTAGAGTACAAAACTGTTTTTTTTTTTTTTTATGAATTTAAAAAATTAATATTGTTAATAAATTTTTGCATATAAAATAAAAAAAAATTTTTTATTTTCCCCCACGTTTATATAATTATGGAAAGGGAAAAAAATTTGGTAAATTTTACTACATTAAGCTACGTTTTTTCCACGGGAAATTAAAAACAATTTTTTTAGTTTCGATAAAAAAAAAAAAAATTTAAATCTTTTAAAAAAATCAGAATGAATTTCGTAGTTCTTGAGGAAAAATTTATTGAAAACCCTTAAATATAATTTAACTACTTCTTCACACAGCTTCATTCATAAAAGGTTGTAAAAATTCATTTTCTTAAAATTATCTCCTTTTTTTTTTTCAGTACCAATTAATTTGAAATGCTTGAAATGTTTCTTTTGTAATGTGAAAAAAATTTTTTTAGTTTGAAATAATGGAATTTAAATTAGAAATTCTGTATATTCATTAACAAGTTATGAAAAAAACATAAAATTTTTTTTTTACTTGTTCTTCAATAATACCCATTTAAAAAAACTTCAGAAAAAAGAAAAGGATTAAATAAGGGAAAAAACGCAGTTTAATAATTTTTTTAAAAAAAACTCATTAGATAAAAGTACTGCGAAATTAGAATACATTTTTTTAAAAATATTTGAGAAGTATAAAAAAATCTATATTATACTGTTTCAGAAACAAATGCATTGTCTCTATTTTTATTAAAATTTATATAATATTTGATACAACTCAAATGCATTTTGGGGAAAAAAATATTTTACTAACAAACAATCAAAATTTCAAGAAAAACTGTAATTTTATGAATTTATTAAAAAGTAAAATATCTAAAAAAACTTTGTGTTTTTTAAATTCTCTCTCATTTTTTAATAAATGAAAATTTTGAGTAAAAAAAAATTTTAACTGAATTTTGAGTAACCCATAAAAAAAGTACCAAAAAAAATTTTTAAAAAAAAATAAATTTAAAAAACTGAAATACAATTTTAAAGAAGTTTGATTTTCAATAACGCTAGAATACCCCCTATCCTAAAAAAAAAAAAAAAATTTTTCTTTAAAAATTTACCACTGTTCTCGGAATATAGTTACGCTACAAACAACACTGCCCAAAAAAAAAAAAAGAAAAAAATTTTTTAAAGATTGAGGGTGAAATGCCGAAAAAAATTTTGAGGGTAGATTTGCCTTTTAAAAATTTTTTTTCAAAAAATGGAATAACAATTGCTTATTCGAAGAAAAAAAGGCTCGGATTTTTTCAAATCCCGCTGTTTAAATTTTTCGACTTTTTAGATCGGAAATATATAAAACTCAAGGCCCCAAAAGGGGAAAATCGTGTTTTTCAGTCGTTGCACCGGTGGATTTGGAATTTCTTATAAAATTTTACATTAACTACAAAGCGACTTTCGAAAAAAGACTGGTACAATATTTTTGTTTTTGCTGAGAAGGGAAAAAAAAACCTAAGCCTGAGTATAAAAATAAAAAGGAAAAGGGGTTTTTTTTCGAAAACATCAAAAAAATTTACCCCTGGCAAAAAAATTTAAAATAAAACTATTTTTTCAAAATAAATTTAAATTTTTATTGATATGCCCTTGAGAAAGAATAATATAAAGTCACTATTTTGAGATTTTTCATGAATGGGGAAAACCCCCTTAAAAATGAGGTGAGGGAAAAAAAACCCAAAAAAAAATTAAAAATTTTTTAAGATAATTTAAGTGAATCAAATGCATTCCCAAAAGAACTTTATTTTATGATAAAAAAAACTAAAAAAAGGGGGCCTTTTAATAAAAAATATTTATGAAACCCTATATTCTAATTTGGAAAGGGATATTATAATAAATATATATATGAGATGTAATTTTTAAAATAATAAATGTGTAATAGTTTTATATATATATATATATATATATATATATATATATATATATATATATTAACATGATAAATTTATGACCATAATTTCATGAAGATATCGGTGATATATTTTTTATTATAGTTTAACACTAGAACGTCCAAATTTTAATTTTCCCTTAGAATTTACCGGGGTTTGTTTTCAAACCGTGATATAATATATATATATATATATATATATATATATATAAAAAAAAAATTAACTAATTAAAAAATTTGCCGGATTACTGTTCATTAAGGTATCCGACTACGTTCGGAACCTGATTTTAAAAAGGTGCATAAATGGATAATTTTCATATTTAGTGTCCTTGGAAATTTGAATACATGTATAAAAATTATTTTTAAAGGGCGTTTTGGGGAAAAAAATTTTTTAAATACCCAAAATTTCGGAAAAAAAATTTTCTTAGAATAAATTTTTTTTAAAAAAGTTTCCTTTTTTTGAAAAAAGGCCCATTATAATAATATTTAGCCTGTCTATGGGGTCAGACCCCTTTTTCAGAGGCTCAACTATGATATTTGAAAATTCAAAATTATTTTCAAAAGTTACAACCATTTTTAAATAATTTTGGCTCTTTTTTTTTAAAAAAATTTTTCCCCCCTGTTGTGTAAAACATGGATAAAACCCACTTCAAGTTATTATTTCCCAAAAAGTCTAGTTAGGGCCCCTGTATAGAGGTCTAAAATACAGGCAATATAATAATAATAGAAGCATTTTTTAAAAAAAGGGGAATATTTTAAAAAATCGGGCCATTTATGTTCATTTTTTAAAAATTGTAAATTTTTTATTTTTAATACTATTCTTAAAACAATTTTTTTATACATTTTCTAATTTAATTTACATTAAAATTAAATATTATCCCTTTTAAAATTTCAAAAACCGGGTTGAAGAATCGGCCCACCCAAAAAAACTTTTAATAAATTTAATGAATTATATTATATATTATGACCCTTTTTATCTTGAAACCTTTAACAAAACAATTTTCTTAATCTTAAAAATGGATTAAAACAAAAGTTCCCTAAAAATTAAATAATAAGCAAAAACGTAATTTTTTTTTTGAATGCTTTTTTTCAACGTTATTTATCGTTTTTATGAAATTTATTTTTTACATACCTTATTTTCAATAAATACAGTGTTTTTCAATTTTTTTGTACATTTTCCGCGCACCATTTTCCCCAAAATTAAATTTTTTTTAGTGGCATTTTTTAATTTCATTCTTTGATCACATACATTTTGCGTTTTATAATGAATTTGTATTTCCTTTAAATTCGGTGTTAACCTGATTTTTCATATTTCTTGCACTTACGTTATTTGAACGTAATAGCAGATAAGCAAATGCTATGTAACGGAAAACGTAAATGCCCATTTTTTTTATAACTGACTCATTTCTGTTTCCCCGGAACATGGTAGTCAAAAAAAATGGGTGATATTTTTCTTTTTTTAAATTTATTTTACAAAAAGGTTCTACCTAGTGAATATATTTTGCAGAACGACATGTATTTATAATGATAAATTACATTGGTGTCGAAAAACACAACGTTTTTTAGATATATTTTTTTGTAAAATCCCTTCCTAAAATTTAAATTAAAAACCACAAAACCTTTTATGTGTAATAACCATGGAAAATTATTGAAAGTCACGAAACATTTTCCATATCCCTTCCAAAATGCTGAAAGAAAACAAACCAAACAGGACCCAGTGTCCAATCCAATTTTAGTGATAATATGGTACTATTGTAATATAGCTATTTTAGATTCAAATCATTTTTAAATACAATAATTTAATGAAAAAAAACTTTAAAAATAACGGTTTTGATGAATCCAATTACAATTTATTAAAATATTTCTGCGATTCACTGCACTCCATAATGAGCGATGACAAGAGAAAATGTTTTGAAATACTAATAAAGACCAACATTACTAACCATTATTTAGCATTGGAATGTTTATGATTTACGATGGAAGAAAAAGCAGAAAAATGTATCAATAATTAAAAATCTAAACATAGTGACCATAAAATTAGTAAAACAGTTACTATTTAGATTTGTTTGAAATCAAGATTTCGATAATTTCGGCGATGAATAATGTTCTGAAAATGTTATAAAATTGTTATCAATAAAACAAAAGACCAGGAACCATAGCCTCAAAAGCTTATTATTCTCTTACTTGCTTAAAATAATTATTTCTTTTCAATCGAAGTAGGTGCAAAAATGATAAGAGACAAAAACTTAATAATATTTTTGTGCTTGTAATAAATAAAAATATTATTATGATAAAAATATAACTTGACATTATACATTTGTGTGGAAAATTTTAATGCAATTAAAACATCTGAACAAACAGAGCATGACAATCTAATAAATATAATGTACTTTCATAAAGTTCTTCAGTAAATTTTCTATTTTCTTTATTATTCAAGATTACAATTTATAAGTTTGAGGAAAACAACACATGTTCACGGATTTATAATGAAAGTCAATAATAATTGCTAAGAAAGTTTTTTAATTGCAATAATTAAGAGAATAAAAGCAGAGAGAGAGAAAGATTTACTAGCAATGCATTATTCATATTTAATATTATTAAACCAAACGGTGTTTTTTTCTCAGCTTTGATATAATCACACAAAAAGTTCATGTATTATTAAAAGATAATTGAATTCATTAGATTAACGTCTATCAATATTTTTCAAGAAATATTTTCTATCAAATCTACAAAAGAGAAAATAACACTTATTTGTTTCTGTAATGTATTCATGCATACTCAAAAAAATATTTCAATATATTCCAATATTTCTGCTAAGAGAATCAATGGGAATTTACCAAAATAATTTGAAAATTAAATCTTAATCAAGGTTCTTCAATATTTACCCAGTTTTCAAACAATATTTGTATGGAAGTTACTATTCCTCTTTTCTGGGAAAACTTTATTTAACTTTGGATATTATGCATTAACTTCCCTTAAAAAAAGTACTGCTTGCAATTATGTTTAATATCTAGCAGTGATTCTTTTTAGAAACATAATGAATACTAATGAATACTACATACTAAAGGCATACTTCTGAAAAGATTTAATTTATGTGTCTGTAAGCAAACATATTACTAACTTATACGTATTTTACTAACATTTAGAAACATTTGCCTACAACGTTTGATTTATTCACCAAGACAAGTTGTCCTTTGAAATAAATACTTTCGACTTTCCTTATCTAGCAATAAATTATGAAGGATTGTTCAGCTCGTCGGAATTTATTTATAAAACAGTAATAACTTAGTAGAAAATCTAAGGTTATCACTGGCAACGGCTAAAGTTTTAATATTAAATCTTGATTTCTTACTTGTCCAAAAATCATTACCAGTTGAAAAAACTCTTTCGGCTGCTGCATTAGTTCCACTATAGCACACGACGTAAATTCAACAAGAACGAAAACTTTCAATATGGAATGTGTTCATTTTTGAAATGATTATATATTTCCACCCATTTTCTATCAATTTTAACATGCTGTTTTTCTCGTTGATCTAATTTATCACAACTTAAATATACATTTAGTTTTCTAATTTCTTCAAACAGACAATTGTCATTGATTTTAATGTCAGGTTTTTCTTTTGATAAAAACTCAACAGAATTTTCCATATTTGCCCAATTTACTTGCGATTAAGTCAAAAAATACCATTGAAAACTTATTTCCTGCGATACTTTTTTCAGACCTTCGATATATTGGAAACATGTTTGGTAAAAAATCTGCCATTGGTTGGTAAACTTTTCAATTTAAAACCAATTTTGGGCCCCATCTAAGTCTAAAAAATTTCCTTTTTATTATTACAGGAATAACTTTTTCTTCAAATCATGATTTTTAATGAAGGACAAACACACACGCACGTTCAAAATAACACTAACTTCTGTAACTGAAGTATGTTCACACATCGTCAACTTTTTGAATCGTTTTGTGGAAAATAGATGTCTAATTATGTACATAATACATTAATATCTCCGATAATTCGTACTGTTATGGTGCATGACACATAACAGTTAATTTCATATCATAGCTTTGGTTTGAAATTAGTATATTGAAAAATATTAATCTCTAAGTGTGTGTATAAAATGAAATGAAATAAAAAAAAATTTAAAAAGTAAAATTTCTTTTTTGTGTATATACTTTTAAATGTGCTATTTTTCTTTTAATTGATATTTGATATTTGAGATTTTTTTAAAAGGATTTTTATTAAAACAAATAAAACAAGTGCATATTTTTATCATTATTGAATTTTAAATAAAGGAAAAAATAGATGCAGCGTTTAGTTTAAAAATATTATGATACTTAAAAGTTCAATAAAATTATGTGAAGTTTGTATCGTTAAGAGAGCAAAAATGTATGATCTTCTTTACATTGTATTTATTATATCATAGTAACTAAGAGCAATTGCAAGCAACCTAAGGTATATTTAAATAAATTTGGGTTTTATATTATAATTCTTTGGAAATTTATTCTACTATCTACAGAATTATTTTTTTAATATTGATCACCAGGTTTGACCTTTGGCTACAAGTGCTAAATAAATAAATATATTGCCCTTAACTGTAATTATTTTTTTTCCAAAAAGGAAGCTGAAAACAGCCATATTTCCTTATGCTAAATGATTTTACATTCAGTAGATATTATCGAAAAACTCTTATTTAATTTGAGAGAGAGATTTTTCGTTTAGTAAATAATAAATTTCCTATACGTGATGGAATATTATAGTCTACATCGTGTAATTAGTTTAACATTTGGGTATCAAACTACAAAATAAAATATGACAAAAAATACAAAAAAAAAATTCATTTGAAAATCAACAAAACTTCACCATACTTCCCCGGCTATTACTTCCATACAAATTATTCAACAAAAAGCAAAAACTACTATTCTTAAAACGAATTAAGTATAATGGCTCGCCTTTCTAAAAGGAATTAATAGTATTTAGTGCTACTTTCCACAGCTGCCTTGTAGACTCTTCAATCTTACTCTAGTGAATTTTTCATGACCATAAATATCGCACGAGTCGTAAAACGAACACTTAAAGCACTATTGGACAGGCATAATAGCCTCGTTTGTTTTGCTTTAGTAGTTATTTTACCTGTTGTTTTCCCAAATACTTAAATGTTTTTGTCCCCATTTTTTTTTAAATTGTAATTTATTTATTTTCCCAAATTATTTGGAAAAAAAAAAACTTCCTTTTTTTCTGAAAAATTTTTTTCTTGTTAGAAAATTTTTGCAGCAGCTGTTTAACATTACGCAGTATACAGATCACACACACACACAAAAAAGTTTCAAATTAATATTTAAAATATTTTGAGAGGGTTCCCAACATTTTTATTGCTGCATGCAGACTGATCAATATTTGATACCTTTACCAGGACCCACTGCGGAGGTTCATGTTGATTCTTTATATTTTAGGTTATTGTGATTTAATAATTAAAATTTAATTGTATGTAATTAGGCCTTCAGAATAAAATGTAGCTTAACCACAAAAAATGAATATAAAAAGATTAACGTAGAATATAAAGTGATTTTCATGGGCAGTCAAAAATACTTCAGAGAAATATCCCACAGAAAACAAAATAAAAATAATTTAATGTTTCTTGTGTAACCTGGTACTATTTGTGATCCACAGACAGGTACCGGTGCGTGGGTCATAAGTTGGAGACCATTCATTTAGAACACCAAATAATAAAAATTTTACAAAATGATGAATATAATGCATCATCAATTTTACCATTTACCCATGATATTTTTAATGTGTATTATTACTTTTAAAGTTAAATAAGTTTTCAATATTTAAAAAAAATAAGATAGAATCGGGGAAAAAAATTTTAACCCAAATCTGACATCAAAAGTATACGTTACGAAAAATAATTGTTAGCTCACGTTCTACGTTCTGAAAATGTATGAGGTTGGGAAATCAATGTTAGATTGCTATCCAAAGATAATGTCAAATATTTTATTTGAAAAACTATTTTGAATGTAATTTTATGTACGATACATCAAATTTTTAGAGTTTTTATTGTATATTTCATGTAATAATATATAAATAAGTAGATCAGATTTTGAAATAATAGAGTAAAAAAAAATCACTTGAGCCAAATCAACTTCAATAAAGAATAAAGTATATTGAAAGTATAATTTAAGATGTAATACAATACACAAATACTGAAAAATCTCGAATAATACTTTTCACAAAAATACATGCAAAATTTCAATTCTGTAAAAATATCATAAGCATTTTTTTTTTATTTTGATTTCTTTTTTAGAATAACCGATGCAAAAAAATTTTAAAATTATTTTTATAATTTCCAAAAAATATTTTAAGACAATAAATTTCGAAAAATTTAGAGGCATTTAAAATTTATGTTCATTTTCAATTATACATATTTTAAATCCTTTTTCTTTTCATGAATAAAATTCTAGTACTTCGATATAAAGTTCTTAAAACATTTATTACCAATTTCTGTTAGTTCTGAAAAAACCAAAATTGTCTTTCAAAATGCATACATTGTGTTCAATATTTAACGGTAAGCGGTAAGCTTATATGAATAATATTCATAGAAACTAAGAAACCAAATCAATATGAAAAGAAAGTAACATGCTTAAAATGAATTTATTTACAATACTGCTTGTGGGGATACAAAAGCTCGGGGACGTCATAACATTCCTTACCTTGAATATTTTAAAATACCTAAGCACAAATACTTTCAAATAATCCCCATAGAAAACAATCTACTTTTCAGCGAGCATGCATGGCGGAAGCCATTTTTGATAATAATTCGAAAGACAGCCTGTTGTGTTCCTTTTACCACATATGATGATACAAAACGACATCCCTGCAGAATTTGTTTCCTTAAATAAAACAAGTAAAACTCACGCTAGGTTATTTGGGTGAATAACCATGATATGAAAGTATTTTAATTTAACTTTTGGTGAAACATTACGCGACCATTCAAGACCAATATGCATACAAGTTGTTGCGTAGAAAAGAACCATTATTCTTTTCGCCACATTAAAGCTTATTTACGACGAATAAAATCTCTAAAATCACATAAAATTAATAATTCAGAATCCACATTGCTTTATATACGGAAATAAATTTTTAATTTACATTTTCTTGGAAAATCGAAAAAAATTTCCTAAATGTTCTTTAACTTTGTTAGGGATTCTCAGCTTTACTGAAACAGCTGATGCCATTTACGCGCATTTGATACCCACATCGAAAAGTCACAGTAAACGTTCTTAGGCACTTCGAAAGTCGTTGACAATATATAATGTTTCAGCGTGGTTTTTGGCATCCCAAGCTTCTTGCTTTTGGGAACAAATATTGCAAACCACAGAACAAAATGTTTGTTCGCAGTTCAGTCACTGACATGAAACAGACCATCTTGCACAACAAAGGAAGGATGTTAAAAAGCCTTTTAAAGAGATTAAATTTATCTGCATGCATTTGTTGCTCGATTTGATCGTAATTACCTGACTTCTAAAACTTCCCTTGTATATCCTATTATATCTTGTATTTTCTCTTCGTACATTTTGGGAATAATGTTATACTTTAATAACGATCATATAAAATTATCAATATGTTTTATTATTATTTTTCAATACTGATAATACAATACTACAATTGTTTAAAGTCTTAACTTATATTTAAACTAGCAGGTATACCGGTTCTTCGCACGGGGGAATTGAAAAATTAAACAATACAGACTGAAGGATAAAAGAGTTTTTAATGAGTTAATTTTGCGGGAATTGTAAATTAAACAACAAAAAAAAAGCTTTTTGCATATCTCGTCTAAATAAAAAACCATGTTTTGCTTAATTTTAAGTCTGTAGATATAACAGCTGATAAAAAAATTTTTGAAAATTTTAAAGCCGAACTCTATTGTGGGTTGATTTTTGAAAATACCTTCCTTCTGCTCAGCAAAAATAACGCATTGTTACAAATTTATTGTAATAAACTCTAAAAATAGTGTAAATAATTTGTATCGATGTGTAATACGTTAAAACGTATTACACATCGATACGTTATTAAATCTTATTGTTAATATTAAATCTTATACGTTAATATTAAATCTTAATATTGAATTTATTGAACAATCTCTTTAGATACAATAGTCAGTTCAAAACAGGTCCAAAAAACAGTAGGGTGAAACGAATCTGCAAGCAGGGGGAGGGGTAGTGGGACGCGTGACCTTTGACGCTGTCGATTGAAATAAATGATCCCTATTTGAAACAGGTATTGTTCACCATTTCATTGGTTTTAATTTTATTTTCGTGGAACCCTATTTTTTTTCTATAATTTAAGTATCCTAAGTTATTCCATATAACATTAGCTATCCGCCAGTGAAGGTTTGGTCAAAATTGGTCTAGCCGTTTCAGAGATTAGCCAGAATAAACAGATAGACAGACAGACAGATAGATATATAGACAGACAGACAGACAAAAAAATTTTAAAATTGATTTTTTCATATAATTACCTTATATACGTTTAAATGCTTTTAGTAAAAAGCTGTTAATTTCAAATTGCAAACAGACACTTCATTTTTATTTATATGTATAGATTATATTATATTTTACTTCGTCTCAAGCAGAGCTTCTTATCAAAATGTATATATTTGCTTTTTTATATTCAAAATGTATTAATTTACATTTTTCTCATCACAAAATAAACTGATATAAATGCAAAAATTCTCCTTTTTTATTTCTTATGTTAAATTTTGAATTTTAAAATTTAGTCAGGCATTTAAAACTGTTTTCAAATTGTCACACAGCCGTCTCAAATGTATTGTTTACTGTTCTGGAATTTGTAGAACACCTATGCATGTATCTCAAATTTATTTCGTTTATTCTATTTTGAATGCAAATTTTTAATAAGATAAATCATAAAATCAAATTTATTACAACGTATATTTATAGTATCGCCAATGTAAAAAATAGTAATAGTAAACACTTACAGTCCTTATAACATTATTTTCAAATTTAGAAATCCAAATTTATATATATATAGCTGCAGAGATTCTATTGGTGAAGAACTTCGTAATTTTGAACCATTGTCAAGTGACAAGGACGACTCATGGATTCCGGCACCCCCCTCTCCTAACTTCCAACCACACCAAGGAAAGAACATTTGAACAACGACATATTTAACGTGCATCGCGGCCCCCTCAGCACGGTGTATCTTCAGCAGCACTAGGCTCGATTTCATGACACTACAGCCACTAGAGTGTTAACTTGACCACTAAACTACCGCTGTCACTAATGTGGCCGCGGTAGCCGAGTGGTATAGATATCGGACCGTGACTTGCCTTGTCTCATGAGTTCGAGCTCAGTACCACTAAAGACCCACCGTGTAGGGCAGCGATGCACGTTAAATCTGTCAAGAGCTGATACGTCCTCCCGGTGGTGTTGTGTGGTTTGTTAGGAGAGGGAGTATCAGCTCAGATGTCGTCCACGTCACTTGACCATGGCTCAAAATTACGTGGTCAGTCACCAAAAGCTTTCGTGTAGCTGAACAGTGCGACTTTAATATTCAATCAATCAATTAATAAACCGCTGCCACTAAAATTAAGAGTAAAATGAAAAACATAAAATAGATTTTTCATTGTGGATAAAGTATATGTTGCATTTCATTTCATTTCGGTAAAGAAACGTTTGTTTTTTTAATTTTTACAATTATATAGAAATATGCACGGGAATAATTTCAAAGAATAATTCATTTTACATTTTCTGATTTTTAGCATAATGTGTTAAAATTTGGTATTCTACGAATACTGTTTAATATATAGGTAAAGTTTAGTGAGCAACAGATTTCATTTAAGAACCAGGCCTCAAAACTCATCAAAATGAATTCCTATCAGATAAAAGAAATTTTGTAACTGAAATTTATCTATGTGTTTCTAACACAGTCATTAATGAGTTCACTTTGGATTAATGTTTCCTTAGAAACATAGTTCCCTAATAAGTACTTTTTTCTAGTTGTAAATGCATATGTATGTGATGAATGTGTTTGTCTTAGGGCTTTGATGCTTACTTAATCTGAAATAAGAAAACGTTTCAGCAATTTAAAATAGTTATAATATTCTGCATAAATCCTTAACATTGCTATTTTCTCTGCGATTTTGTTCACAGTGTGATTTCGAGTGTGTATTTTTTATACATTTTTTTCTTTTTTCGATTGTTTTTATAATTGTTTTGTCATTTACAAAAATACATATTGCAAATATTTAAATTATACTTCCAATACTCGAAAGTTTGTACTTTTTGCAAACAATTTGTGGATATGATCAAAATCGCTTATGTATATATTTCCATTAGGTAATATAAATATTCTCTTTCTTGAAAACAAATTTAGATGTTGCTTACTACATCAATTTGTAAAGAAGTCAACAAATTATACTTTATATTTCTTCTTTTCTATATTGATAAAATGCCTCTCATTGATTGAACAATAAGAACTAAAATTTAAAAAATTCTCATTTTTCAAACACATGTTTTTCCCTTTTTTTTCCTCTTACGTCTAAAATTAAAGAAAGTGAAGCATTAATAAGAAGTATTATAAGAAAATATTTTGTTTCAAATCTGTAACAATGTAATGTATCATGTACTTTCAAATTTGTGTATATATTTTCACTTTTAATACCTAAAAAATGTGCACAATTTTTTTCCATCAAAGATTTCCCCAAATTTAAATTGTTTTTCATGCATCATTTTTTTAAATTACATGCAATTTTTACAAATCTGTGGTTTTGAGGAGACCATTAATGAGGAGAATATGAATTTGAAACTTAATTTTCAGAAACTAAATGTAAAAAAAAAATCTTTAACAGATTTTAATTTTTTCAAAAATATAATTTTGTGTGAACTTAAACTGATACCTCACTCTTTCCGTCTAAAAAATTATATTATATTATACTCCTTAAAATACTTATGTTTCAGTTTAAAATTTGATTTGATATTATGTTCCAAAAAGTTGTCACAAAGAGATCAGTAAAGGAAATGGTTCTGTTGTCGAAGAGATTTACTGTTTCAATAGTCTACAAAGTAAAAATAGCAAAATCGTTCTATTTATTATTTATCAGACTGTGTTTTCAAACATACATTTTATTACATAGCATATGAATGTTTATCTTAACGTTCTGAAAATATATGCCATACACAGGGATTTAGAAATGAAGTTATAAAATGTAAGGGTTGCGCTATTCCACATTAAAATGAAATATTTTTGTAATAACTTCACTGAGTACAAATGAAAAAGAAGCTCGTTTATAACTTTCTTGTGAAGTAGTTCTTTAAGAAAAGGCACTCAGAAAACATTTATAGGATAATTGAAGTAAATAACCAAGTAAACCAATCTTACATCACATTTGAAAAAGCTTAAGCATTTTTTTGAAATGCTATTACCTTTTAGTCTTCTGAAGTTATTCTTTAAAGATAATAGAGCAATTTACAAAAAGGTAAAAAACTGGCACATTATTTACATAAAATTTCTGAAAGTACTTGGAACCAAAAGAAATTTTTGAGCCACATCATGGAGAACCATAATCTTTTCTTACAGAACTCAATTTTTTTGTGTTATTCTCAAAGTTCTCCAACTTCAACACCATATTTAGAGTCAGTCAATGGGATGTACATGAGGAATTGTTACTAAAGATGATGTTCATTATTTTTACGTGTTCTAAAATTATTTGCACACACAATTAAATGTACATTCGTTACATCTGTGCCATCCTAAAAATTTGATATTCGTCTTACATCTCTACATGTTTCTCTTAAAGCATTTTTATTTCCGTTTCTGAATTTGCTAGATTTTTAGAAATAAAAATATTTCTGATGTGTTCATCTGACATGTTTTCTTATCACTAATAATCAAATGTACGTTTTTACGGAAAAATACATTGTGCCAATAGTGTTAGGTGCATACATGATTTCTAAGTTTAAAGTCCCCATGTGGATTTGAAATAATTTAAAACTAGAACAGTCAAATGTGCTTTAGGCAACACATGTTGCAAATTTAGGCAATGGCTATGAGAAAATAGTATCCTCCCCCCATGAGCTTAGAACACATGCCTTTACTTTAATATTTCTTCATCACGTCACGTAGAATTTGAATTTGAGACTAAATTAGTTTCCGACGAAACGCTCATGATTACATTCTGAGGCAGACAATTTACTTCTTAAAGAAAACAAAACTGTGTAGCGAACCTTCTATGCCTTTAGTACTAGGTGTAGCCAAAGAATGAGACAAATGTAACACACAACAGCATTTATTTCATTTAATTCAAAAAACAATAAGGTTGCTAATAACTAATGGGATGAAGTTTTATTCTTAATTAATAAAAATAAAAGTATAATTACTTATCATGAATATACGAAGAAATCCAGACAAACAGGTTATATTTCCTATACATTTATTACAAGGCTCCCAAGTCCTGTACACAGATGCTCGTAAGTTGATAACACAAAGTACAGTCCTCACAGATATAAGTCAAACTAGAACAATAGTCTTACTGCTATCTTCCTACTCGAACTCTATTCACTTGATTTTAAGTAGCAATTTCATTTGTCTAAGCCACGGTTCTTTTAGAAAATAAAACTTCTCAAATTAAACTATCTGTTAAAAGTATTTAACCTTTAGAATTAGTAAATGAACTCGAAGAGAACAAGTTGTATTTGCATGTGAATTTTAATTTTATATTACATATACACACATATTTATTTTCATCTGTTAAATATTTCCCTCATAATTAATCTTACAACTTCTCAAAAATATGACTTTATTTTCAATAACTAGGCCTTCTGTTTTAGAGCTGTAGATTAAAATGTCACAAAATAAGCTATTCTGAATCATGCTATTGAAAATTCAACCTTTTCATATAAGCTTTCACTAGACTATTTTTCAACTCTTCCAAACTCTAAAAATTAATGCATCCCAAAGCAGGCATTAAAAGATAATAATGGACCAATCTTTCGTGCTTATCTCTTTTTCCATCAGAAGTAAATCTTCTCTTTAAGATTGGTATCCGGAACTCATCTTAAAATGACCCTCCTCCCATGATTGAAGGTAAGCAATCTGATCCTATCGGGGCAGGCAAAAACAAATAATCCTATATATAGACTTAGTCAATCGTTGTCTTCGGTCGTATTTTTTCTCCTTCACTTTTTATTTCTATTTACTGATTTTCTTGGATCCTTCCCCTCCCTGCATCAGCCGTCTTTATTCTCCCTTTCATCTTCACTTACTTTTCTATAGCCACGTATTGATCGAGCGGCCCTCAAAGTATGTCAACTTATCTGGGACATTGTAACAAGAACGATAATGGAAGAACCGGCATCTGAGGATCGCCAGTTGGCGAAGGTGGAAAGTTATCACGTAACAGTGTTGCACATTACTGTACTTAGCAAACAATATGTAATGATAAATTTTTATTTATCTGTGAAAAAATATTTGGTGTTTTTTCCACATATTATATCTTTTTAAAATTTTTACCATTAATAGGTTCATTATGTTTATTCCTTTATATTAATGATTCCATGAAATAATTAGGAAGTTTACATTTCTTAAATGCATTTAAGATAACTTAAACTACAATAAACTGTTTAACCACACCCATATTTCGTTTTTTTTTTGTTTCATTTAGAAAAAATTCACCGTATAATATGTACCCACTTTTTACAAATAACCGTCTTTAATTAAAAAGCTTTCATATTTTTAAGTCATTTTTTTGAGGTTTTTCCCAGACGACAAAATAACTACAAATTCCTTCCTCAAAATAAACCCTTTGAACTACAACCCTTTAAGTTCATAAGGTGCGTCACTGCTTTTAAATAAACCGTAAATTCAATAATATGTAAATGTTTTTTTTGGTTTTCCCTAAATTTTTGTTTTATTCTATATAGGGTATAATGCGCACAAATAAATTTTGATCTCAATTTTTGTTCTAATTGTGCCTTAATATACACCGGTAGTAGGTTTGGAACCATGATTTTGAAAAAAAAATGTAATTTTTTTTTTTCATATTTATTGTCAGTTGAATTTGAATATGCATACAAAATTGTTTTAAGAATGGTTTTACAAGATAAATTATTTAAATGCAATTTTTTGATAAAGAATGAAGAAAACATGAAATATTTTCAAAACATTCTCCTTTAATGAAAATTGCTTCTATAAAAAAATAATTTGCTTATGTATATATAACCAAGAATTCAATACCAAATTTGAACTAAACTTTTTGAAAAATACACTCTGTTTTCAGAGTTACAATGAATAAAAATAATAACATACGTTTTGGGAAAAATTTTTACCAATATAATAAAATAATATTAATACCAACCACTTCTAATTTATATGTATAAATAATTTTAGCTCAATCCCGTCATATGAATGATAGCTGTATGTATGGAAAATATTATAACTACAGAAACATTTTTCATAAAAGGGTAAGTTTTAAAAACATGTCATTCTTTTGCTCAGTTTCTACCATGAAATTACATTTAAATATTTTTCTCTTGTCACGATATTCTTTAAACCCTTTTATATGCATATTCTAATTCAACTGACACTAAATATCAAACAAATTACCCATTTATATTCTTTCTTTCGAAATCACGGATTGAAACGTAACCAGTCACCTTAAAATACTGTATAAACTAGTGTTTTACACGCACTTTTAACAATGAAAAAATGTGATCAAAATCTACGGGTCAGTATTATACGCCGAATATAAAAATGATAGTTTTAAAAATAAAGAAAAGATAAGACTTAAAAAAAATTAAATTTGCATCTAAATTTTGTTTATTAAAAATAAATGCCACACCCTACCCTTTTTGATTATTGGATGATATGAAACACATTGTCAAAATTTTTTCCGTTACATCTTCATGCACATCATTGAACTTTACTTCAGTTTTTTACCACCACTTTTTCTCTGATAGATGAATAAATAATAATCTTCCATTCCATCTAAGTTTTTGAATATTCTGTATTTTTAATTTCATTACGTACTTTAATTATTCAGACTATTTCTAGACTTTAAAAGAAAAGGGCATTACCCTGCACACTTCAGATTTCTTTGTAAAAAAGGTTCATGTTATTCAGTGAATATACGTAAAATTGAAATAAAAAAATAGGGCGCATATTATACAGAAAACTTTTTTTTATTTTAAATTTAAAAAAATGGTGCACATTATCCATGAATATAAAAACTAAAAAATGTCACTTTGAAAGTACGCGAGATCATTTTACTCCGGAGTATGTGGTGCACAAAAAGTTCGCTATCATTAATTTTTTTTTCTAATTCAGCGATGTTTGGCAAATCGTACTTCTGCGTTTATAACGCATAGTAAAAATATCCTTAAACTACATTTTAAATACATTCCCCATGATTCTCTTTAAGCAATTTTTATTTAATTATTACGGTTAATTACTTTTCTGTACTAAAAGAAATAACATCTTAACATTCATTTGTAATTAAATTAATTGAAATTCCTGGCATTTTTGTTACATTGCTCTAGTTTGCAAGACATTCATTCATAATATTCCTTATTTTTATTCGCGTTGTCTTTAAATGAGAAATTATCACATAACAGTGAATCTTAAAGGCCTTTTTTATGCATTTGGCGTACAATATGAATCAATTTTTTTGTCTCAGTAGTAAAATTCTGTTGAAAGTTTAAGCCCATATAATGCTAAGGAAAGTTTTCCACCTTATTGTTTTAATGAATTTAATGATAAAGCTTAATTTTTTTTTGTTTATTTTCAGAGTTAATTGCATTTTTCCATCCAAAGAATGGTAGTTTAATTCTCAATTCAAATTAACTTTTTTGAAATTTGATGTCTTTCTCGTTATGTTGCTTCTAATTTTTTGTTGTCTATTTTAGAGAAAGTTGTATTTTTAAATTAATTCCTTAATGAGAAACAATCATTTCAAAATAAAAATTAAAATGCGTATAAAATTTTTAAAAAAAATGTTTTGTTTACCGCTTGCTTAGTGCGAATATACCACAACTTATTTTAATTTTATTAAATTATTCTGAATCTCTTAAAAAATATCCCCTCGTTCTTTTCGATGTTTTATTAAAAACACATATTTATTAAATTTATAATTGTTCACTCAATTCATAAAAAAATTTGAAAATGTCCCTGCTAACAATTACTTAAATAATTAATTTTTGTTGCAATTTTGTACAATTCTTCAAGAAAGTGAAGTATGTACTATTTATGCACATATTAAAATCGAAGTAATTAATGATTGTCTTTGTGGTTCAATGAAGAATAACTTTTGTAGAAACGATTTGTAGTATACAGTAATTCAATGTAATGAAAATATTAACTAAAGTGCGCTTTTTAATTTACTAAAATTCCATTAATTAAAGCTTACTTATGCAACAATCTGCTTCATGAAAGTAATTGGCACCCTGTATTACTTAAATAACAAAAGAAATGATTTCTAGAGTGTTACAAAAACGACCATTCGCTCTTGTCGTCTCCAATTTCATTTGATGTATATCCAGGGGTCATGACCTCGTCCGGAGAAACAAGATTCTAATGTCTCACGCCAAGTTAACACCTATTAGGGTGTTGATCGAGGCCTTTGTTCCTAGAAGGTATTGGCCAAGTGAAGATACATGCCAAAGCGAGATATATCAAAATGCTTCTTTTTTTTTTTATTTTCTGCTAAAAAAAAATTATTATTTATTTGAAAACAAATAAGCATTTATTTTGTGTGCATTTGTATTAATACTATTAAGTTCAAATGTATAAATGATGAAACGCATTTAAAAAAAATCCAACCTAAAAAGTTAAAATGCAATATTTATATATTTTTTGTAGTCTTGCTTCTTTTGGTAAGATTTTAAAATTATGGGAATAAGTAACAATCAATTAATTATTTCTTGTGCAGTGTGAAAATGTGAGGGTGTTTCAGATCAAAATAATTTCAAAACTTACAATGGTTTTCACATTTTGTTTTTAAACTCCTTCAATTATATTGATTATCTTTCCATGTGACCTTTTAAATATATGTTTTAAAATGATAGTCTTCTACATTTTTCGCTGATTTAAAATATTTTAAAAATGTAGAAGGAATGCCTTATCTACAACATGATGAAAATGAATGTGAAATCTCGAGATAAAGCCCGATTTCTCTCAAATTCTATAATACTTGTGAAATTTAAAAACACTTCCCCGGTCTTCAGACAAATACCACCTTGAAAATGAACAAATTAACCAAACAATGAACTAAAAAAAATCCTTGGAAAAAATCAATCAACCATTTTTTGATTCCCCCGAGCGCTAAAATTTTAAGTATTACAAGGACTAATCTTGGACTCGTTACGAACTTTTTACGAATATTGTACACTTAACTTTTAATAATAAAACATTTGTATTCATATTATAAGCAATAGCATTTCTACTAAGAATCAATTTTCTTCAATTATGTTGATATTATTAACAAAAGGGAAAAAATTTCGATGTCTGTATTTTTTAGATACAATATAACCAATAAATGCCAGGAGTCAAAAGTATATGCATGTTATTTGTGTTAAAATTAGAGTTTTATCATTAGAAACAAAATAGGTGTATCGCAGTAGAACAGTGGCGCACACAAGGGGGGTGTCCTGGGGTCCGGCCCCCCCAAAGCCCTTAATTTTTTTCTGATTGATTATGATTCTAAGTTTATAATACGTAAAATTTAATTAAATATTTATTTAATGATTAATTTTATTAATTAATACTAATTATTTATTCAATAATTAGTTTTTTGTTCCGTAAAATTGACAAAATCAAAAAGAGCGTGATACAAGAATGGGGACTTTCGACCCTGGACCCCCTTGAAAAATTCCTGTGTGCGCTACTGCAATAGATCATAAGCACTATTTATTATGATATTAAACGAAGATACCTTAAAACAAGGTGTCAAAGTTAAATTTTAATTTGAGCCAAGCAAACAAAGTTTTACTTTAGGTGGGCCACCAAAAACATCAATATTCATTGAAACGTAATTTTATTTCGAATTAATACAATGTAATAAACATAAATAAAATAACAAAAAAATAAATGATTACATTCTGACACTTGGTATCATTTCTCTGCTTCTGTCTTTCTTACTTCAAGAGAAATATTTTAACATATTTTATTATAGATTATTGTGTCCCTAAATACTAGCCGGGCCGCAAAAGCGTTCGTTATGGGTCGCGAGTGTGATACACCTGTTCTATAAGTTACTAGTAAAAAATTAAAGACTCAGGTTTCTGTTTTAACCCTTTAACGGGCACACAGCTAAAATACAATTTTCTGTGTAAATTTGCTAAATGTAATGTTCTTATATCTTTTAAAATTATTTACCCAAAAAATTATCCAAATGAGGGTTTTTTTTTTGGTGGTTAGACGTTATCCATGCGCCTTAAAATTTAACCTTTTTTAGGACAGAAATAATGAATCATATCCAATAAACTTTTTTTTAAAAAAATTTTATTTGATAATTTTCAATAAAAAATTTAAAAACAAAGTACAATTAATAAAAAAATAATAGAATAATTGTACAACATAGAATTCTTTCTAAAATAAATTGAAATTATATATATCCCTTTTATATATTATTTAATTTTAGTTTAAAAAATTAGAAATAAAGTAATATTTTGGGGTTTAAAATTTTTTATTTTAAATTTTACTGTAAACTTTTTAAAAACAAGTAGAACAATTGCTTGAAGGTCAGTGGTACGCACAGAAAAACTATAATAAAATTTTCGAACCGAAGAATCTCATACAAATATTGCTAAAAAATTTGTTCATATTTCCCACCCCCCAAAT
>BMAV01012896.1:0-13687 GCA_019973955.1 Trichonephila inaurata madagascariensis
TTAATATTACCTAAGACATAGGAATGTTTAAATTCAATATACATTTGGAGGTATTAAAAGTTTTCAATTTAAAAAAATAGCCTTACAATTTAGAAAAACAAAATAGAGAAAAGAAGTTATTTTGTGTCTATTTGCATTCTTATTAATGTTTTACTTTTTACTCTTATACAGGTAGATGAGTTTTTAGCGTCAACAGTACACAGGGAGGAAGGGTCCAGGGTCGAAAGTCCACCATTCTCGTATCATACTCCAATACGCCGCCCGCCATATTCTTTTGATTTTGTCGATTTTCGGGAACAAAAAAAAGAAAAAATTAGTTATTGAATAAACATTTAGTATTAATTAATAAAGTTAATTATGAATAACAGATGTTTAATTAAATTTTACTTACTATATACATAGCATTATAAACAATCGAAAAACACAAAGGCTTTGGGGATTCCAATCAAGCTCCCGTGCGCTGTTGAACGTCATCGTTAAGTATTAGTTCAAATATGAAAAATTCTCAGAGGGGCGGCACATCAGATCTTTGCACGTGGGCGGCCGATACTCTAGAATCGGTCCTGAATAAAGCTTATTTAAAAATGTTTTAGTAAATGGTACCGTGTACCGTCAAAACAACTTTACAATCTGCTTTGGACATCAGAGAGTAATAACAAAATCTATCCCCAAATCGAAATCCTTTATTACAAATAATTTTTCTTTTAATTTTACTTTGCCAAACAAATGTTTGGCATTGAAAATTTAAAGTATTTTGATTGGTTTTTCTGTTGAAATACCCAACAACTGCGTGAGAAAAATTTCGAAGCATGAAACAGTGTAAGAGTTTGATTTCAGTTCAAAGTGAGCAATCTTACTGCGAAAATTGTGAGGAGGGTAGGATTAATTGCGCCATCTCTTAGAAATACTCAAAAATATGAACAAAAAAGTTTCGCAAAATTTAAACAGACGCGTAAGTTACAGGCACAAAAACGTTTGATGTATGAGATGCAACATCAAACAGAAAGGGTTAAATATTGCAATCAGAACCAGTGAAATATCCTCTCCCCCACCCCACCCCCTTTTTAAAAAAAAGAAAGAAAGAAAAAGTCACCAGAAAATTATCCCTTTTATGTTTTTTGTGGATAATATCTGATAATGCATTTCAAGACTCACTGTTTTGCTCTATACAGTAATTAAAACCAAAGCTAATTCATTTAGTAGTATTCAATGGCAAGAAATATCGAAAAAATGTGGATGTCCATGATAGAAGACAAAGAAAAATATTTCCGCTATTAAAAATAGGAAACAGTTTTGTACTTATTATTTTTGCTAATAATAGCCACATTTTTCTGTTGATTTTTATATTCTTCCCCTTTGGAAATAGCAAAACTAGACAAAGAACCGAACCATCGAATGAAAAAAAAACATCCATAAATTTTAAACTAAACCTAAAATGGCGGCATTCAGTCTATTAAAGGGAAGAGTCCTACCCTTCAGTAGCGTATCCATTGCAACACCCACTCCCCTTTTAGAAAAGAGGGAAGGGGGTGACTGAGTAGCCCTTCATCAGTGGCAGGGTGAGATAACGCGGTGTGGAAAAGCCGCAACTTTGTAATAGGGTTGACACGGTGGTTTTCTCTCTCAACCTCAGGAAGAGGGGGGAAGGGAATCATTCGATTCCCCGGACACCTCCCCCTAAGGGATCGAGGGGAATGCTTTGAACAAAAGTCAGCGTGTTACTAATCCCACTAGATGGAGTTGAGAGAAACTAAACATCTCTTTGACGATTTCAATGCTTTTATATCGTGTTTTCAACTGTTGATATATGTGTTGGATCACTTTCTCTAGTTGCGAATTCTGGTTTGGTTTTAATCGAATATTGCGCGAGTGTTATACAATGAGCCATTGAACCTTTCACAGATTATATGGATTAGTATAGCTGATACAACAAACTGAGGCTGTAGTAGTATATCATTATAATAAAATCATGAATAGAGCTAGCAGCGATTTAACACCTTTCTCGTTTTAGAAATTTGGAATCATTTGAAATGTCATCTTTCAATGGGTAATTAGCAATAAATCATCAGATTCGCTGGAAGAGGTCTGTAGGTTGATTACTTCATCCTATCGTGAGCCTTGGTGCTTTAAGTTCAATTTCTGAAGGAAAAAAAGAACTGTATAGTACAGTGGCGCACACAAGGGAGGTGTCCTAGGGATCCGAACCCCCCAAAGCCTTTGATTTTTTTCCCGATTGATTAAAATTTTAAATATATAATACGTAAAATTTAATTAAATATTTGTTTTTAATGATTAATTTTATTAATTAATACTAAATAATTGTTAAATAGTTTTTTACTGTTTTTTGTCCCCGAAAATCGACAAAATCAAAAGGAGCACGATACAGGAATAATGGACTTTCGACCCGGGACACCCTCCTTGAAAAATTCCTGCGTGCGCTACTGGTGTAATAAGATCCGTTCCATCAAGTGGTACCAGTAGCGCACACAGAAGTTTTCCAAGGGAGGAGTCCCGGGTCGAAAGTCCATTATTCTTATATAAGCTCTTTAATTTTGTCGATTTCTAAAGCTAAACTGAAAATAGTTATTACGATGATGTGTATTATTAATAATTAGATAATTATAAAATGACTTAAATACAATATTTAATTAAATTCTACGTATTATAGCAATTATAATCAATCGGGCATCAAGTGCTGGGGGTTCCATCCCCTAAATTGTTTGTCT
Organism: Trichonephila inaurata madagascariensis; assembly: GCA_019973955.1. Classification (NCBI taxonomy): domain Eukaryota; kingdom Metazoa; phylum Arthropoda; class Arachnida; order Araneae; family Nephilidae; genus Trichonephila; species Trichonephila inaurata. The sequence goes on from BMAV01012896.1 coordinate 2,727, forward strand.
CCACTATATATTCTTGGCATCCTGAGGTGTCTGCATCTTGAACTTTATAAATGATTTCAAACTGCTTAAAGGCAGATAGATATGAATCATGATTTGAATTGCAGCAGTGATTCCCAAAGTGTGGTGCGCGTACCTCAGGCGTACGGGAGGAGTTTGGGGGGTACGCGTTGCACCGGAGTTTGGTGGGGATATGTATTGCACCGTGCTTAGCCTGCGCCAGATTTTACGTTCTAAGAATATAGAATCCATTTAACATTAACATAACATCCATGTGTCAGAAGATTTGTCGCATGCGGAAGAAAAGAAATTGTTGAAATTGGCTTAAGACGAATTCTTGAAAAATAAATATAAGGAGTGTACTTTAACATCATTCTGGTTATAAATGCAGCATGTGTATCCTCCTTTAACAGAAAAAATTCTGAAATACATCTTGCCTTTTCCAACTTCATACTTACGTGAAGTTGCTTTTTCAGCATTTGTAGACATTAAGTTGAAAGGAAGGAATAGACTATTGGACGTGGAGCCGCATCTCAGATTAAAATTGACAACCACGGAACCAAATTATGATAATCTGTCATCTCAGCACATGCAATGGGCTCAATTCATGTGACGTCCTTTAGTCACATGATAATGATAACCCGCCTTTTTAGCCAATCAATTCAAAAACTCAGGCAATGCCATAGTCACACTATTAAATCAATCACGTGTGTCTAGCTAATCAGTTCATACATTTCGTTGTTGCCAACTTTGATTTTTTTCAGAAACTTTTCCTTAAAAAGTACAAATTTTTCAATATTAATAACGCACACACATATATATAGGTAAACAAAATTCATTTTATTTAAAAATATATGCGTAAAATAAGATCTTTTTTTTCATAACATTTGATGAAATAAAATGTTTAGAAATGAAATTTTATGAAATTGTGAAATTTTATCCAAGTTTAAAATGGAACAACAAGTACATTAAGTTTGATGTTTGTTTTAAATTCAATGGAACACGTGTTTGACCTTATCATGTGACCACCATGAATTGAGCCCATTGCATCCTTCTCATTAATCCAAATAAATGTTATTTATAATATAACTTTTATTTATATTTCATCTTAAATAATTTTATTTCTCGTTACTTATTATTTTGTGAATACCCCCCCAAAAGAAATAGTAAGTATGTCTTGATTGTCATTAAAATATACCCATTCTTTTATCGACGAGGGGTACTCAGCTTTACGAAAATTAGAAGGGGTACACATACATCAAAAGCTTAAAAAACACTACATTAGAGGAATCAAAAAGCTTTCATCTTACGTCTACAATACATTCCATTTCATAATATCCACTGCATACTGGCATTTGTCAGTCTAACTTTCAAAAAACATTATTTAGTTCTTAATGGTTGACCAACGAAACAAAGTCTAAATTAGTTGACTATACAGATTAGTGTGTGAATTTAAAGAAAATCATTAAATTCAGCTTGTAGAAATGAATATCTTTCAGTAAACTTGTTCTGGCATCAGCAACACTTCTATTACTCCGTCAAATTCTATTCATTCCTTGAAGGATTCGTCCCTTTCTCTTGCCCGCCTAGAGATGTGGGGGGAAAGGAAGAAACGTTACCCATAATCAGAAACAATGTATTTATTGATCTCACAAAATAGCAACACTGATTCAATTAATTTCAACGTGAAGAAACAGTTCTCAATGTGAACAAAATGTGAATTATAGTAGCAAGATACACAAATTACAAGGCTATCAATATCGATCCCCTTATCACAGGATCACAAATCTACTATCCCACTTAATTTAATACTAATTCAACTATAGTGATCAATCGTCACTTTAAATCGTTCCTCTATCAAATATTTGAAATACTTTTTAAAATATTATAAAACCTTATCAGTAGCAATCAATTTTATCTCACCACGTTCTCTCTCCCCCTCCTTGCTAGCTAGAAAACCTTGACTATAAGTAGATTTAATTTGAATATCACGGTTTCTTCTTCAAAAAGGTTGGTTTTGAATTAACGCGAATTGATTGTCCAAAGATTTCCCGATTAGAAGAAGGTAAGTGAATAGATCCGTCACAATCCTTTTCCCTAATCAATAAATACCCTTTTACTTAAATCAGGGACGTCTTAAGATAAAGCAAAAGTAGACCCTACATGTGATCTATAAAATGCTGTGTTGTTGTTGTGGCTGATGCCACCTTGTCTGACGTAGGCCCAAGAAATTCATCGTGGCAAGGGGCTAGAAGTACGCCTGTCGTTGGCCTAGGCCTGGAGCACTGTACAGGTGACAGTACGAATTAGCGAGGCGAAATTCCCCGAAGGGACAATAGATGGCGAAACCACCTATCTCCACCTCCACAATTTTGGCATGGAACTGAAGGGGAGGGAAATATTTTCCAGTCGTCCCCTGCGAACGTGATTCAGCCCACAAGACTTTCGGAACCTCTGATTTAATGAACACGTGCTCCGTGTGTACTCGGAGGATATTTGGTGGCATCGGGCATCGAACCCAGGCCTTATGGTTTGACCGATGCTCTAACCACTAGGCTACCCACGACCCTCTTTAAAAGTAGACAGTATATAGCACGCGCGTTGTCAAATATTCGTTCGAACGGTAATTTGAAACAAATAAATGTGAACGACTAACAGTCTCAAAAATCTAGGCACAAACCGGCTTGACCGATGGCCGCATTTCGACTAAATGAGTTGAATGATTGTTTATGATATTAGGCCTAGCAGTAGCACACACAGAATTTTTCAAGGGGGGAGGGTCCGGGGTCGAAAGTCCACCATTCTTGTATCATGCTTCTTTTGATTTTGTCGATTTTCGGGAACAAAACACAGTAAAAAACTTATTGAATAAATAATTAGCATTAATTAATAAAATTAATCATTAATAACAAATACATTATTAAATTTTACGTTCTATATACTTAGAATTATAATCAATCGGAAAAAAAATCAAGGGCTTTGGGAAGGGAGTCCGTACCTCCAGGACCCCTCCCCCCTTGTGTGCGCCACTGAGGCCTAGGCCTAGACAGGGACAACCGTCATCACATAATAATATGGTTTTGTCACTTTTGCCAGTTGACATGCAGTTTGAAATGCCTCGTTTTTCGGAGAATATGTACGGGTGTGAGTGAGTGAGTTTGGTGTTTTATGGCGCAAGAGCCAGTTTTGGCTATACTGCGCCAAACATTCATAGGTCTGTGGTCTGGACGGGAAAAGAAAGGAGATGGATGACAAGATGGAGGGTCGAAATAGAAAGGATCACTGAGGGTACCGGGAACGTGACACCCGTGTTTGCAAATATTAGTAAACCCCTTGGGAAAGGAAAAGATCACTAGAATACCTCGAGAATGTGACACCCGTACCCACCTAAAGAAGGTGAGCCCCCTGAGGGGGAATATGTACGGGAATAATATTTGATCATTAAAATCATCCGGATCATGATCTTTTTAAGACTGAGTCAAGAACGAAACTAGGCCCTGGGCCGTATCCAGTTGGCCCTTGGCTTAAAATGCTCCCGACGAAAAATAATGCTTATTAGCATACATCACGATTTTATCCCAAGGCGATATATTCATATCTCAAGCATTAATTAATTTGTTTAACCATATTCCCTTAACTTACACAGAGGTTAATTCAAGGAAATATGCAGTAGAACCCGTCACAAAATCATTATAAAAAATATTGCCGTTATTTATATGCGATCCTTTTCTTGAACTATGTTATATGAAAACCATATAAAAAGAGCTGAACGTAGTAAATTGCTTATAACAATAATTCATAATTAATTTTTTACTAATTTTTGTTCCCGAAAATCGATAAAATCAAAAGATGGCGTCGGGCGGCGTCTTGGAACATGATATGAGAATAGTGGACTTTCGACCCTGGACCCCCCCTCCCCTTAAAAATTCTTGTGTGTGCTGCTGATTTATCTTCAATAATATTTGGGAATTTTTCTTTCAATATATAGTTTTTTCTTAGCTTTATTGGTTGAAAATAACACCATTAACTGTAGTTTCTTCTTTACATCACTAGTCGCCAAAATACATTGGAGTACACAAGGGAAGCCCCCCATAGATCAACTTATTTTTAATTTTCACCACAGAGATTACCCTTTAGTGCTCATGTCAACGTGTTTTTTAGATCGTACACCTCCTTCGTACGCAACTGACCAAATATATTGCAAAATCTGAGTGAGTGTGTGGGTGAAAAAACGATTGTAGACCGATAGTAATCTCAATTACTCATTTGAGTCTTAGTTCCTAAATTTCTGATTTTTTAAAAAACACAGTCGTTACAAGTTAAGCTTTCTTTTCAAGTTACATGCATTCTCACAAGCAAATAGGAAATTTTTCTTTCTTTCTTTTTTTTCTTTTTTTGTAATTCTACGATTTTTATTTTGCCTAAATTCTGTGTTTTTGCATACAGTAAATGAATTGACCATTTATAAATTATATCCAAAGCTACTCTTAAAGAGAAATACTTTCCTCTCTTTCCTTGAAGTCAAAACCTGTTTTCAAAAAAAAAAGGTTTTCACCTTTGTTTTTCTCCGCATTTCTATTTTTTGAGTCAATTCCTCAATTATGTAAAGAAATTTTCTTTAAATTGTTTTCTCTTTACTCGATTCCTGTGTATTAAGGTATCCGACTACGTTCGGAGCCATGATTTTAAAAAGGCGCATAAATGGATAATTTTCATGATATTTAGTGTCACTTAGATTAGAATACATGTATAAAATTGTTTTAAGAACATTTTGACAAAAAAAAAATTATTTTAATACAATATTTTGGCAAAAAATGAGCTTAGAATAACCTTTTTTCAAAACGTTCTCCTCTTTTATAAGAAATACTTCTAAAATAATAATATTTTGCTTATATAAAGTAAAGACTTTTTCAGAAAGTCTGTATTTTTTTGAAAAATTCACACTATTTTCAGATTTACAACCCATTGAATCGGTGGTTTTTTCTTAAAATTTCTCCCTTCTGTTGGTGTAAAACATGGATAAACCCCCTTCTAAGCTATATATTTCAAAAATTATAGTTGAGCCTCTGTACAAAGGTCTGAGCTATATACAGGCAAAATATTATTGTAATAGAAGCATTTTTCACAAAAGGAGACTATTTTCAAAAAGGGTCATTCTATGTTCATTTTTTGTCAAAATATTGTACTTTAAATCATTTTTTATTGTAATACTATTCTTAAAACAATTTTATATACGTTTTCTAATCTAAGTGACATTAAATATCAATAATTATCCATTTATACACTTTTGCAAAATCACGGTTCCGAACGTAGTCGGATACCTTAAATGTTTATGGAAAAAAAATAGAGTTAGAAGCCTCGCAATTTTACATTATGCCGAGTTTCGTCGAATCAGTGTTAAAAATTGTTCTCGAAAACTACACCGCCAAACAACCGCAACTGACCAGTCCATTTCACAGCTACCTCCTCTATGAGAAAAAAATGGTTATGACGCGCCATCATTTAACCCAGCCACTCCCCTGGGCTCGAAAACCTCATTGCGCGGCCGAGCGTATATCTTGGTCCAGGGCCCGACCAGAGCTTAAGCTTGGGCTCTAAAAAAGAACTCTGGGGAGGCAGAAGACGCACCGGGAAGGCCTAATAAAAAGCTTCCATCGCAGTGGAATGCACCCCCTGGGCTTTAAGGTCGGACGGAGTTAAGGCCCAGTTATTGAGGGTAAGTACCTCGGCCACCAAATTAAAAGAAGGGGGGTCGTCGAAGGGGTAGGACCAAACGATAGGTCTCTCTCTTGGAATGTGGAGAGAAAAAAATGGGATGTTATGAGAGGGCTGCTCAAGTGATAAAAGTGGGAAATGGTTTTTAACTATATGTCGTTTGGAATTTATTTTGGAGCTAGGGTTGTGGTTTGGTTGCATTAATATTTTTTCATTTTTGTTTCAAAATGAGTTTTCTACGAGAATATAATTACTCTAGAGACTTAAATATTCCTTAACATCCCTTGTCTGCCTCCTAACCTTGCAATATTTTCAGAATATTTACTTAGTTAATATATATGGGAAGAACCGTTACTCGCCAATTTCGTTGCATATTTCAGGATGTTGTATGAATACATACCGTTCATATCAGTAGCGCACACAAGAATTTTTCAATGAAGGGGGTCCAGGGTTGAAAAGTTTACCATATTCTTTTGTATCAGTGCTTCTTTGATTTTGTCGATTTTATTGAACAAAAAACAGTAAAAAACTAATTATTGAATTAATAATTAGCATTAATTAATAAAGTTAATAATTAAAAACAAATATTTAATTAAATTTTACTTACTATATACTTAGAATTATAATCAATCGGAAAAAAAATCAAGGGCTGGGGGGGGGTCCAGACCCCTAGAACACCTCCTTGTGTGCGCCACTGGTTCACATATGTATAAATTATTGATATTTAAGTCCTAGCACAAAGCGTTCAATTCTATTGAAAAACATTCTTACCTCTTGATTTTACAAAAATGGATACATCAAAATAATTATTTCTAAAATTGAAGTAGAAGTATCTTTTATCCCCTTCCCCAAAGTGGATCTCCGCAAAATCCATATTTAGTGGATCTCTACTCAACAAAATAAGCCTGCTTAGCAAAGTTCAAATCTAAATCAAATAGGTTAAAATTGCAAATTTTTTTCATTAATGAGCCCCGTAATTACCTATGAGAGTCGATTTCCGTAAGACCCCTTAGTAACGGATTTCGATTCAACAAAAGAAACATGCATACCAAGTTTCATTTTTATAAGTCTAGTAGTTGGAAAACGAGATTTTTTTATACTTTTGCTCCAGTAACTCTCCGCTCACCTCGTAGGAAACGATTTTCATAAAATCTGTTCTTAGCGGATGCTTCAACAAAAGAAACATACTTACTAAGTTTCACGAATCGAGTTCTAACAGTTTAAAAACAAGAATTTTTATCTATAACACCCCATAACCCATTACATCCTCCCTTGGGGGTTGATTTTTGTAAAACCCGTTTTTAAGACTACACAGTATCCTAAAAATTTCATTTTTAACGAAATTTTTTTTATATACATTTCTAGTGGCCCATATCATTGAGAAGCTTGCCACGAAATTTCAGATCTGTTTGCAAATTAGTTCTTAAGATATTTGAAGTTTTGGTTTCGGTTTCATTTTAAAGCATTTTTCCACTCTTAAATTGGGTTAATTAAAAATATATTTGACCTTTTAGTTTGAAATGGTTATTAATTCCAGTTTTCATTGATAAAATATTTTCTGATTGATTATAATTTGAGTTTTTTGAGTTCTTATAATTAATTAATCAAGATTAATTTCATGACCAATTAATGCTTTAAAAAATAGCTTATAACTAAGAGCTTTATCATTAATTTTTCCTGTAGAGAGAAAATGCCATGGCAAATGCGTTCTCAGGTTGCTGTGAGAAACAATATTTCGAAAAGATGAAATACTACTGAAAATGATGTATCTAAAAATCAGTCATCTGCTGATTCTGTAATTAGACTTCCAAATACAAGTATTCTGAATTCAAATGTTGTAGATATATTTCCTTGATGTACCAAACTACATGATACTAAACGTATTGTAGTATTATATTTTAGTATTTTAAAGTCGTACGACAATAGCTAAAAGTTCCTAAACTGCCCAATTTAAAACTGAAAAAAATTAAACTTTATGAGCAAACATGAGTATTTTTAGATTAATTTAGTATCATTATTATTTTGTACATTAATGCTTTGTGCTTCAAAACTTTTGTGAAAATATTAGGTTAAGATAAAGCTGAATAAACTGACGTCTAAACAAATGCTATCAATATTATGATGCAAATATACTTTGAATTAAAAAATATTATTTTCTAGGCCTATATTTAATTAACATAGTGTTTTAAGGCAGAACACATACATTGGAAAATAACATATTAAAAATTAGAGCTTTACGGGCATTAATAAGTTTTTGTTTTATGACTTTACAAACTTTAAATGCGCTTTTCTTAGATTTTCAATTTTGGAGGTATAAGTGTTTTCTAATCCCTAAGGTTTTTTCCTGTTTAAGATAGAGCCTTGAATTTTTTAGTATATAATCCCACAAACGTATGTTCTATAAAAGTTAGTACGGATTAAGGGCTTAGAGATCTCTAGTTATTTTTCTAAAAAATGCTAAAGTTGATATTTTAAAAATTTTCGTTTTTCCAGGTTTTTCTAGAAAAATAATTATTAAAAATCAACAAAAGAGAATAGATTTTCAAATCCATACTAACTTTGGTTTGCAATAATCTAAGAAACATAAATATCTTAAAATGACTAAAAAATTTTAAAAATTAAGTATTTTATAAGAATTTGAAAAAACTTCAAAAATTCCTAATTTTTTTAAAATTTTAAAATAATGGCTGATCAAACTGACTTTTTACTTACAGAATAAGCTTAATAATATAATCTAAATATAAAACATCAATTATTTTTACTGTAACTATATCCAAAATTTTTTTTTGAAAAAGGGTACCGTGTAGCCTTAACACATCTCTACTCCAAGAAGTGAATTGCTTTCCAAATTTCAATTCTGCTGTGATAGTAATTCCAAAACGGAAATATTTATCTATAGCACCCCTTAACACCTCGCAACCCCGTTTCGGGTTGATTTTCGCAAAACCTCTTTTGGAGCGAATCTCTACTTTATGAAAGGAACATGCCTACCAAATCTTAAGTCGGCTGGTCTCTGATAGTTCTGAAGATATAGTGATGAGTATGCCTTTTTTTCTCTCCTTTGTATACATAGATATGTAGCTCAGTGACTGAGTGGTTACTGCATCGCACTTCCACGCCACAGGTCCGAGGTTCAAACTCCGGGCTGGGAAAGGTTGAACTCAGCCTTTTTATCCCTTCAATGGGTCGATAAATGAGTACCAAGCTTGCTTGGGAACATAACACTGGGGGTTTTCACGTCAGACTGACTACCTGACCGGGACATTTGCTCATGCACCTCAGAGCCCAAGGTCGCGTATACTGAGTTGGAAACAGTAGGCCATGGCACTCATGGGCTGTCGCGCCACTGAGTTAAGTTATATATAGATATATCTATATATAACTGGAACACATGAGAGAAGTTATTTTAAAATCTATTATTAGTTATATGAATTAAAAATCTATATATTGCCAGAAGTGGTTTCGCATAAATAGAGTAATTTTTTATTTCCAAAAAAGCAAAATTGACGTGTCCGGAGGAAACTAATTATTTGTAAAGCCATTACTCTCTACAGATTCAGAGAAACGCGTATAATTTATTTAGTGTATGGATTATTAGTTACTTAAGAATTATAAAAATCAAAAGACGTTGCCAAATTTCGCGATATACAGTGAATAGTAGATACCATTCGAATACAGTAATACAGCGATGGCTGCCTTTGGCGAAAGCTTTTGTACTGGAGATGTCTTTTTCGTTTGGCGAAATTGGTCGAAGATATAATATGCAAGTACCGATTTTTGCTATATTCCTTATGATAAGAAAATTACTATTTTTGAAGCAAAATTATTGCAATATTTCATGCAAAATATAATTAAGGATTTATTTTATTGTGACGGGGCTTTTATCGCGATTACCATTAACTGTCCTCTTGGGATTTCTTTGGAGCCAGAATGGCAATTCTTTCCAACCAACTAAAGAAGAGAACGTGTATATGTAAATTAGGAATCATATATATATTTGAAGTTTAGCATTCGCGTGGTTGCAAAGTGAAGTCACTAAGAAGAGTAGTCGCTAAGTGAAACGAGATATAGTCTAGAAGAGGAATCTTAATTCTGAGAATTAGCCTAGCAGTGCCGGTGCAGATTAACCAAAAGAGGGTCCGAGACCAACGGAACATAGCCGCAAAGGGCCCAAATTAAAGCTAAAAACGGAAGTTTTAAGGACCGTGCTGTTTACCTGAAAATAAGCTTATTAAAAAATTTTAAAAACTTTACTTTGAGATGGTTTTAATCTATAGATAGATTCAGTGGTTAATTGCGTTATTTATTGGTAATATGCGTTGCGTCTTCTCATTCTTGATCCTCCTCCTCTTAGATTAATATTGTTGTTGTATTGGGTTTAAACTAAGATCTTAATAAACGGATTTTAATATGACTGAATTTAGTAGTTCTTCGTTCCTTCCCACAGACATAGGTCGCGTGAATAGTGGAGAGAGGGTGTCCCCATCGGCGGGGACATCCCATTATCTATTTTATTTTGAAGAATAGAACCAGGACTCTCAGAATGCCTCTCTTCAGATAGTTAAAATACTCCCAGAATGATTATTATATTCTTATTTCTCTAAGGTATAAAGTACTGTGTGTAATAGTGTATATTAACCCCTAACTATAAAGCTACACGAGGGCTATTGGCAACGGACCTCGAAGTTTTGGACCACGGTCAAATGACGAAAACGACACCTGAGCTCTTTCAAACTACCTCACCGCGCCAATGAGAAGACTTTGAGCCTCAACAGATTTAATGCGGATTAGCCTCTTCACACAGTGGGTCCTCACTGGCAACGACGGCTACGAATTCGTGACTTTCAGCACTAGGCTTTCCATTTGCTGTAATCGAGGTAAATGTTAAAAAGCATTTCTTTTTAACATTAAACAATTACCAACCTCTTAAAGCAACTCTATACATCTTCCTTTCTGCTTAAAAATACACGCTTTATTATATTTATCTAAAAATCATAACATTTTTCAACCGTTATGGTATCTTAATAACACGCATGAAACAACTACTGATCACCTTCATACGTACCATAATCATTAGAATTTTCGGAATTTAAAACCTCTTATTGTGTTTCCTTTTAAACGGTATATGCTCAACCATTCTTTTGATTGATGAGTACGATTATATAACGCTAAAATTCCGCAACAACCCTGCGTTTGTAATAATACTATGTATGAAGTAACTGCTTATAACCACACAGAGCAACAAAAAA
>BMAV01012897.1:0-37110 GCA_019973955.1 Trichonephila inaurata madagascariensis
AGTTTTATTCTTAACGACATAAATATTTAACTATTACTCAAATTATTTTAAATTTTATAAATCACCCTCCCCCCCAACACACACTCACAGACATGCTTTAAATTGCATTGAATTTTTTCAAAATATTTGGATTCATTTATGTTGCTCTTTGAAAGATAACAAAAAAATAAAAAAAAAAAAATAAAAAAAATTAATTAATGCTTACGAATTTTTTTTTTCATAGTCTTATTTACGCTAAAAAAAAGATTACAGTTGGCAGAATGAGCCTAATTAATAAAAGAAATGACAACACTTACAACAAATGAAAATACATTTTTATGCGTATAAAGCTTGTATACTTGAGATTTAGGTATTTACAAATTCTTGAGACTTTTAATAGACATTTAGGCATTTGACAGGAAATGTACTTTGAAACAACTGTAAAACGTAAAAATCGATTTAGTGGTAGTTATGACATTTTATTGGCTAACAAAATAATTTTGACAACGACATTTTTGACAGAAATTGTTTCAGTTACAACATAAAATTGGTTTTTATTACGTTCATTGGGTTAGCTAGAGATATATGATAGTGACATTTCATCATTATATTTTATTTAGCACTCTTTTTTCTTACTGTGTAATTACTTTTTTAGGGCATTTGAGCCACTGAGAAAACCTCCAATTTGGGTAGTTTACCCATTTCTTCGAAAAATTCTGAAATTTTATAAATTTTTATTTAATTTTTATTTTACGCAATGATATATATATAGTTGTGTGTTCTCATTGACGCCATACAATAAGGCAATACTAGGACTACTGGGGATGGACCTCGTAATTTGGGACTAGAACGACACCTGAACTGGCACACCCTCTCCAAACTACCACACCAAGCCAACGGGAGAACTTGATGCTCGACTGATTTAACTAGCATCAGCCTCTCTACAACGGGTCTTCGAAGACATTAGGACTACAGCTCATGACACAACGGACACGAGTTAATGACTATACGCATTAGGTTATTGCACAACTACGATATCTTTATAGTTATGAGGCGTACGATTATGTTAAGTTATTTTTGCAGTCAATGTTTATCTAAAAAAATAAATTTTTTCAATTAAAAAAAATAACAAAAAGTGCATTTTATTATCTTTACGAACATTTACAAAAATAGTAAGAGAACCAAAAAATTCGTATAAAATGGTCATCTTATCAAACCCTAAAATGTTGTAGCATTTTTAAAGATATCATAATTATTTTTGTGTATGTAATTGTTTAAATGTGTGTGTTGGAGGGGTAGTCTTAGTATAGGAGAGGGGTCTTAGTATAAACAATATAAATATCAGTTTATCTTAAAAATATCTGAAACATTAAATTTCAGTTTTGATCAAATACTTTATAAACACTAACTTTAATTCCTTTTCTATCTAAACTTGAAAACAATTTACAAATATGATACTGCAGGAATTATTTTATTTAGTGTTATCACAAAAAAATGTTTTATTCTACTATCATATTCCACTTATAGACAAATTTTAATTCTAAAATATCTAATTTAAGGTTTTGTCATAAACTATTGAAACTTGTAATAGTTTCCTAAGCCATTCCAAAGATCGAATGTAGTATATTTCCATTTTATCCTGCCATAAATCCCTCCCGTTTCAGTCGTATATTTATCAGGCTGCTGACCCATCCTTGGTCATTAAAAGCAACAGAACACCTTAAAGCCCTTGATTAAATGGCCCGATGCTTAGATAGGTCAGTGGACATTAAAATGGCCTTTGGAGCTTCTAGTTTACTCGAGATTAATGAGCTGGCTTAGGCCAGTCGCGAGATTAGCAATTAAGCAAGTGAACCATAAGCGGTGGAGTGGAGTGCTGAAATAGAAACAGGGTCGTCAAAGGATCTTCCCACTGCCTTAGAATTTTATCTAAAAACATGACATTTGGCGAAGAAATGGCGACATCTGCACCGAACGTGTGACTTAACGCATGCCTTAATGCCGCCAGGTGGTGTCAAATGTTGTAATTTTGCCTGAGCCAAATATTTGAAAGCTGAAGTATATATATATTGAGATAAGTTGATATGGAACAATGTTCTCCAAGTCAAACAAATAAATCTTTGAATTTTTGTACAAAATAAAAATAATGTTTCTAGGAAAATATATTTTAAAGTAATCTCTATCAAAAAGAGGAGTACTTCGTAATCATGGCTAAAATAACTAAATCACTAGTTAAAATCTAAGTAAACATAAAATACTAATATCTTATAGTATGATACCTATGAAAATAAAAAAAGCTTTTATAGATATAGAAATACATATTTCGAGTGTGATTTGATTTCAGTGTAATTAAATTCGTAAGTAAGAGCTTGCATTTTTGTTCTAAAATGTTACAGCGTTTCTTTCTAACATTATTGACAATATAAACACAGAGAACGCTTTTATATGAATTAAAAACTTTAAAAAATAATGTTTAATAACTTTTAAAAATGATGTTTCTAGGAAAATATATTTTAAAGTAATCTCTATCAAAAAGAGGAGTACTTCGCAATCATGGCTAAAATAACTAAATCACTAGTTAAAATCTAAGTAAACATAAAATACTAATATCTTATAGTATGATACCTATGAAAATAAAAAAAAACTTTTATAGATACAGAAATACATATTTCGAGTGTGATTTGATTTCAGTGTAAATAATTCGTAAGTAAGAGCTTGCATTTTTGTTCTAAAATGTTACATCGTTTCTTTCTAACATTATTGACAATATAAACACAGAGAACGCTTTTATATGAATTAAAAACTTTAAAAAATAATTATTTTATTTTTATCATTTTAGTTTCATTTACATTAAAAATGATAAATATTGCGAAGTCAGTTGTTCTTTACTTCGCAGTTAGGCGATACTAAAATCATATGCCCTTTAATAGGATTTTAAATCAGAATTGATTTTACTATATGAAAACCATATATATATAAAACACATTACTCTAATATCTTATTTTACGATATTAATGTATTTTAGGCAAACTTAACTCGATTTTAAAAGAATTTTAAAAATTCTTTTTTAACTTTAACTATCCACATTCTTCATAATAAAGGCATCATTTGTGCATTTTCTTGCATTTATAATTAAAGTAATACAATTGAAGATAAAAACAAATGTAGCCTAATTACAAATGATTTACTTTACATATGTATTTCAAGTTTGATTATTAAAAATAAAGATCTTCAGCTTTATTTAAACTGCTTTAGCATTAGAGTCTCCTACTAATCCGGTGGTTACCACTGAACTAGCAAAGAATTTGATAAGCCAATTTGTTCCTGGTTTCTATTAACATTCATTTTGTTAAGATGAGATTAAGTTTAACTTATATTTCAGACCCCCCGAGTTAGATCGTTGGATGATTATCCGTGTGGCCATAGTGTTATTTCGACCATGTCAATATTTCTTTTTTTTTATACCTTTCGCCATTCATTCAGATTTGATACTTCTTGGTAGGGACTCTATTAAATACTTCTAGAACAATTGAGAAATCCGATACCATGGTTGAAGAAGAGTATTTTCATCTATATGAGAGTGGATCTATATGTCAGATACCTGTTTCAACTTTATCCCACAAATGCTCATTATGGAAGCCAATTCAATAGTTGAATTCTCCGTCATGTTTCTCAAACCAGTTCTTTAGTATATTAGTGCCATGGAAGACCTTTTGAATGTATCCATTGCCATTGGAATAACTCACCAGCACGAAGGAATAGCGAAGTTCATTTATGGTGTCTATTGCAGACATTCAGTACGAAGAGTGCTAGTAAACATTCCGCCAAACTCCACATTGCCTTCATTGGCTTGAAGTACGTATAGGGTTCATACTTTCGCGCTATTTCCGTTAAGGTATCCGACTACGTTCGGATCTGTGATTTTGCAAAAGCGTATAAATGGATAATATTTATGATATTTAGTGTCACTTAGATTAGAAAATGTATATAAAACTGTTTTAAGAATAGCATTACAATAAAAAATTATTTAAGTACACTATTTTGACAAAAAATCAACATAGGATAACCCATTTTCAAAATATTCTCCTTTAGTGAAAAATGATTCTATTATAATAATATTTTGCCTGTATATAGCTCAGATCTCTATATACAGAGGATCAACTAGAATTTTAGAAATATATAACTTAGAAGTGGGTTTATCCATATTTTACTACAACAGAGGGGAGAATTTTTAAGAAAAAAAACGCCGATAATTATTTCAATGGGTTGTAACTCTGAAAATAATGTGAATTTTTCAAAAATCATAGTTGAGCCTCTGTACAGAGGTCTGAGCTATATACAGGCAAAATATTATTATAATAGAAGCATTTTTCACAAAAGTAGAACATTTTGAAAAAAGGTTATTCTAAGTTAATTTTTTGAGGAAATATTGTATTTAAATAATTTTTTTTTTGTCACAATGTTCTTAAAACAGTTTTATACATCTATTCCAATTTAAGTGACACAAAATATAATGAAAATATCCATTTATGCGCTTTTTTAAACTCATGGTTCCGAAAGTAGTCGGATACCTTAAGCTATTAAATCTCTCACGTGCGTGATATAACTGAGGACGAGATTCATCCAACAACATTGTTTTTTCCTCTCCAATTGTATTCTGTCCAGTCCTTGTGTAACTCAGTAATTTTTTTGACTCATTTTGTCTAGTTTTTTGTGGATAGTTTGAATAGCTTTAGGCTTCCGTATTCAAAACGATGTATAATACGACAAACACCGTGCTCAAAGATACTTTGAGATGATCCATATCTGCTGCAATTTGCGGCACTGTCACCATTCTGTTTTCTTTCACAAGGAGGGGTGTCTAAGTTCTATCCGATCGTTTATTCTTTGATGATGAGCTCAAATATATATGCTTCACAAGCTCAGATTTTGACACGCTCGCTGTGCGTTCCGCGATTTCCACGGGTAATTGGGAATGGAGGATGAAACTTAAGAAACTGAAGTACTTCATGGAAAGAGAGATGATGACCACCAGAAACGTTATGCCTTCGCATCACGGTCTTTGCAACTGCGGAATAAAAAAGTATTTGCATATCGTTGTTGTTACTTATGCCACCAGATTGACAGTGATATCAGATCAAGGCCTGCGAAATTCATCATGGTAAATGGCTACATATACGCCTGTCGTTTCCGTAGATTTAAGCTCTATACAGGTGACAGTGTAATTTAGCCTAATTCCAATTTTGAGGAAGAACACCCTGAAAGTGGTCAAGGACCTCTCACATCTCTTCTCCTTCCACCAATCTCACGAGAAGGCTTGCTATCGATGGTTACTAAGAGTAAAACCATGCCACGAAGGCACTATACATTTATAAACTATGCCTTCTCCGGGATTCAAACCCAGGGTCAACAGCACAGCAGCCAACTTTACTACATCAGATGGGTGGACAGTATTTACGTATATATGTGGCCAGTGTAGGTATATTTGAGTTAATGAAACTTAGCAATAGCTGATAATCAAATTGAGAATTCTTATTCTTATTTTGTTGTTTAATTTGATTCTACTGATACCATGTTCATTTTCATCTTAAGATATTTTTGGAAATATAAAAGGAATTATAGAGAATTACAACTTATACTTATATATAGATATAGATGTGTGTGCGTGTGTAAAGCTCGTTTCTCAATAAATAGGAGAGAGATAAAAGTATTCCAAAAACAGAAAATAAAATTGCATTTCCACTTATAATAGCTCATATTATGTGTTAAGTTTGGATAGAGATTAAAGCATTAGTTGTAGAATTACCTTCACTCGCAACCAGATTACCACCTATTACTATTTCGCTCTTAATTGATTTCATTAAGAATTTACTTCTGTATGTTAAACTTCTTAAACTGAAGATTTTTTACCATAAAATTTGCCGAAGTAAAAAAATGATTATTGAAACTTACAGTTCTATTTACGGAAAGTTTTCCTATATTTGTGAAGTGGGCAAAGTGTAGTTTATTAAAGAGATGATTGAACTCCAAAAAGTGATTTATTTGGCGAATCTAAAGTGCTGAAATAAAGGATTTAAAAATATTTCTTTTGTGTTACAAAATTAGAAATTATTCTATAGATCCTTTATATTTTCTAATTTTATCGCAGATTTTTAAATACTTTCTTACTTTTAAGAAAGGGAGTGAAAACGAAAATTTCAAATGAAGTTTTCCCAGATTTCAAGAAAATTTTAATAAATTAAATGATGCGTCAAATATTTCAACATTCCATTTATATTAATTCTAATTAAGGTTGTACAGAATTTAAGTAAATTCTGTTAAATAAAGTACTATTAACTTCGATGAAATAGATTTAGGAGATCAAGAATACAGTATAAAGTAAGTGCTTCAAAAACGATGATAAATTACGATAGTAAAAGCCACATAAGAACATGTCTTATAAAAGCATTCTATTTTTTCAAGACTATTTTCGTGGTATATAGATACATGTTCCGAAGCGGTGTTGCTACAGTAACCAGAGACAAGACGTTGTCAGCGTTTCCTTTGTTTTTAATATCTAGATCGTTATTGAAATTTCATAGGAATGACCTTGTTTTTCTTACCAGAAAATGGAAAACATTTTCAAACAGTTCTTGCAAAAATGCACAAGTGCTTAAAATCTAACAGTAATATAATGTTTATTTCAGTTACTTTCCTCATATGTATACTGCGGTTTCATAACGTTTCTCAGTAGAATATTTTCTCTTCCATTTTAATATTGTTATTTTGAAAGAGATAGAGCTCCAATAGGACAAAGAGGGTTCAGAGGAATAAAAAAAATTGTAGAATCCACGTTTTTTTTTAGTTTCTTAGATTGGCAACAAAGTATCACAGCTTCGAATATCAGATTCTATGAGGCAACTTAATAATTAGGTATTTATATTCTTACTTATGTAAACAGACTACATTAAAAAAATTTGAGAATGCATACAAAAGATATTTGAGGAAGTAAATGCAAGGTGCAACTTAAACAAATAAATATACTTATGAATAAATTTTAATCTAACTCGACGTTGTCTCAGTTTAAAAATCTATGTTATTTATCAAAATATGTTATATTATTACATACCTTGGAGTCGGCCAGTCAAAGCTCTTGTCATGCCTTTTCTTTCTTCTAATCATGATCATTAAATACTTAGTCAGAAACAACATTGCCATCAGTCACATGCAAGGCGCCAAGACTAAATAGTTATTTAATTTCGAAAAAAGTGCAATCATCAAGTACCACAGAAATGAATGATTCTTAAGGTATCCGACTACGTTCGGAACCGTGATTTTGCAAATGCGCATAAATGGATAATTTTCATGATATTTAGTGTCACTTAGATTAGAATACATATATAAAATTGTTTTAAGGACCTTTTGACAAAAAAAAATTATTTAAATACAATATTATGATAAAAAATTAACTTAGAATAAATAATCTTTTTTCAAAATGTGTTCTCCATTTATAAAAAAAATGCATCTAAAATAATAATATTTTTCTTATATAAAGTAAAGATTTCTTTCTGAACTATTTTTTTTTTTTGAAAAAAAATCACGTTATTTTCAGAGTTACAACCAATTGAAATAATTATCGGCGTTTTTTTCTTAAAATTTCTCTCCTCTGTTGTCGTAAAACATGGATAAACCCACTTCTAAGTCATAAATTTCAAAATTTCTTGTTGAGCCTTTGTACAGAGGTCTGAGCTATACAGGCAAAATATTATTATAATAGAAGCATATTTCACAAAAGTAGAACATTTTGAAAAAAGGTTATTCTAAATTAATTTTTTGCCAAAATATTGCATTTAAATAATTTTTTTTGTCAAAATACCTTTAAAACAATTTTATACATGTATTCTAATCTAAATATCATGAAAATTATCCATTTATGCATTTTTGCAAAATCACGGCTCCGCACGTAGTCGGATACCTTAAGAGACATGTGTAGAGAGCTGAATTATCCAAAATCAACTGTGGCCTTTGTAATTTAAAGGTCAAAGGTAAGCAGAAATTATTAAAACGTGTCTAAATTTGGCATACCCGCGAAACTGGAAGATAGACTAATAAGTCTTGTCACCGTAAATTGTAAGAGCCACATCCGACTAATGACTCACAAACTCTAAGAGTTTAAACAGGTATTTGGATATGTTGATTTGATGAATACTATCTGTAAGGAAGCTCATCTGCTTTGTTTTTATTCCCTTCCTCCCATAAGCATTAGATTACCCCGGCCAACTTCACTTCTCGATTAAGAGTATGCATAGCACGTCGGCAGTCTACTAGAGATTATAGAAAGCGGGTTTTCTGGAGTGATGAAACAAGGTTTAACCTCTACCGATCGGATGTTAAGGTGTGAGTTTGGTGTTTGCCTAGAAAACGCTTCCTGCCAGAGAGCAATGTGCTCACAGTTTTCGGAGGAGATGGAATTATAGTTTGATGATGTTTTCCTTAGTTTGGTCTATGACCCTTGATCCTAAATCGTGGTAATTTCACCACCGACCCCTAGCGAACTATTTTGGATGGCAGTGTACTTCTTATGTTGTAGCAGTTGTAAGAGTTGGACCCATGTTACTTCAGGATGACAGTACCAGCTATCAAGATGCACGATCCACCAGGGATTGGTATGGTGACATTGGGGATGATTGAATGGACTGGCTTGACCACATCACCAACCTGAAGCTAATAATAAACATCTGGGATGAACTGGATCCCCAAATTAAAGGGTGCACAAACCATCCAAATTCTGCGAAAGAACTTACTTGTCATCTCAAAGCGTAAAGGAGCAAAAAGTACCACTAGCTGTCATACAAGGGTTTGTAGAAACCATGCCCAAGAGGGCTGTGGCTTGTATTTGCTTCTTGTAAAAGCTTTATTAACCATTGAATGAGAATGAATGTTGTTTTCTTTCAGATCTCAGGTGTTCAAATACAGGTAGATAGCGTATATGTGCTATCAAGTCTAAAAATAGTACCTCATGCATTTTTCGTATTAAAGATTATTTGATCTGAAACTAATCCGTCTTTCACGTCGCAGCAAGTAAATTTTATCCTATGGCTCAGCTTAAAAAGGTGATTCGACACCTTAAAAGTAAGAAACAAATATGTCCCCTGCACTACAGAAAAACTGACAAATTTTTTTTCTTCATGATCCTTAGGTTAGTTTTCTTGCATAATCATTGGTGAGTATCTCCATATGATATGAGCTATAAAAATATATAATGATACTCTCCTTTATTACTTTAAATGAAGTAAAATATGAATGCTTTAAGCTGCATAGTAGTAATATTCATTACATTTTGTAAACATAAGGATTTCTATCAAATTTAGTTTTAATGTGATAAAACTGATTACTAAAACATTTTACAACACAAACACCTTCCTCTAAGCGGTCTGCACTGAAAGTCTTGCCATTCTGGAGATGCTTCAAAGATGCACCGCACATATTTTTTTGCTTTCAGGTGGGGTTCTCAAAAGCGGTTGAGCCGTATATTTAAGAATGCGGCTCGACCGCTTTTGGGAATCTTGCTTAAAGACAGAAAAAGCATCTCTGGAATGGCGGAATTTTACGTGCAGACCGCTTGGAGGGTTAATTAATTCTTATTTTCTGCTAAATCCATTGCTTACAGTGAAATGTAATGTAATTCTTTTTTTAATTTAAAAATTAACAATCAGTGTATTTTATAACAAATCCTAAAGTTTATGAAAACATCAATTATATTGTAACTGAACATTCAATTAGGCAAACATTTACTCTCTAGATTTCTTTTAAAGGTATTTTAGAGGGTATTCTTCCAGAAAAAGGTTTTTCTTTGACATTTTTCAAAAAGAAATGCACATAGTATATTTCTAAATCTCAGAGTAAATAAAAAAGGTTTCAATAGAAAATAAACTCAAGAAAAATATTTTTTCCAATTTTGACCCCTTCTTGCTCAATAGAAGGAATGCACATTTCTATAATTACGCATTTCTTATACCAATTTGTACCAGAACATTGAAGAACTGTTTTCGTTGAATACACTGAGGTAGAATATTTTCTCCACGAATAGTTTTGATTTTTTTGTTATTTTGAGGCTTCATCAGTAAAATAGACGTCAAAGTTTCTTTTCAAACTCTTCCAAGTAACTTCTTTTAGTCTTAGGTTTGAATTATGTTCTATCTAACGAGGAAAGTCTCCGCAGAGCTAACACATACACTGAAACTAGAGTTAAAATAAGAAGACAGAGACATGAAACAACTCTTGAATGAAAACTATCCTATATAAGTATGAAAGAAATAAAAGGAGAAAGCTTAGAAAAAGTGCTTTTGGTAACGAGTGGTGAAAAGAATGAATTTGGAATGGAACTGGTTGGAAATAATGGTATGAATGGGTTCTTTAGACATAAAAATAAGTTGAACTTTCTACTTCGCTGAAAAATCCCTGATCGTAAAGTGTACTTGTCTGTAATTTAACTCCTTTAGCACGTAATTTCTGTGAAATTTTTTTAGAAGTATAATTGGGGAAGATTTTGTAAACATTGTATATTTCTGCTTTAATGTAATTATGCTTTAATGTAATTAGTTTAACAATAATTTGCAAAATAATCAACACGTTGAAAACATGTTAATATTGAAAATGTCTGGAACAAATTAAATATATAGCAAAAAATTGTTTTATGGAAATTGTTTATTCATGGATAGATAGAGATAGATAGACAGAATAAAACTTCTTTTAAAGAATTCTGTTTGAAATTAAGCATACATGAGTAAATGAAATATAAATTAAAACTAACAATTTAAGAGGTATGTTCGAAAAAAGTGAAAGTATTTGAAACTAATGTTAAACAAAGAATTATTTTAAGTACTTTTCGTTTTTAATATTTTGAAAATTTTCTGTTTGAATAATCTTGAGGAGCAAATATGAAAAAGGCGTATTGACGAAAATGATACTTAAGTAATAGTATTTGATATTTGTTTTATACTGTGCTTTAATAAAATTGATCTCTCACAAAAATTTAATTAGACTTGCGGAAGAATAAATTTTATCTTCTTTTTCGAAGGGAAAACGACTCCCATATTATTATGAAACTAGAAGGTTTTTTTTCGTTGCACCAAATTGTATACGATTTTATTATGAACTCTCCTCCGGTATTATTTTAATCAAGTTGTCGGTTTGAGTTCTGATATCACTATAGATCCATCATGTGGAGGAATTATTGCACGTTAAATCTTTCGGACCTCAGAATCATGACATTAGATAGGGGGTTGAAGGTTTGTAAACGGGATGCCAATTAATGAATCACCCTCGTCTCAATAGATAATAGCTCAAATTAAAAATCGAGTTCTTCCACCAGAAGCTCTTTTATTTCTTTGAAATATAACGTTAAGTAACAATTCCATTAATTTAGATAGCCCATATTTACTTTCTCGTAGAGAGAAATACAAATGGTTATTAAAATAATGGAAATACGTGTGAAAAAAATGACATTTTTGAATGCGTTTCGTAAGCATTAAAATATATAATAATAGCTACCAGTCTTTTTTATAGATAGAAATGCATATATTCTGGTAGTATAGTTCTATTGACTCACATAGGCAAGTACTTTTTTCCACCCAATTGATTCTTTTCGACCAATAGCAGACCAGTCTCTCGTCTGCTTACTCTGAAAAATTTCCATCCCATCGGATGTCTCCGGAGCAGTCACCGTAGCCACACCCCCTTGCTCCTTCCAGTCCACTAATCAGGAAGCTCCCGCTCAATCCAGGCCTCTCCATTTCAAGGCCCAAATACATTTCGACATGGGATGGAAAAAGATATCAAGCGTCCAATTTAGTTTTATTGAAGCTCTATAAGTCGTGGATCTTTTTCAAAAATATAAAATCTTTGACCTGCCATATTTTCAAAGAGGGCAAATTGTATTAGCCCGTCTAACTGGAGCAAGTGTGACCAAAACAACCCAACTTGTTGGTACGGTGTCTAATATCATGACAGCATACACACAACGAGGAAAGACAAACTCGGCAAAGCAAAATAGTGGACGGAAAGAGAAATTTGTTGAAAATGACCGATGGGTAGTGAAGCGGATTATAATGACTAAAACGCGAACAATTACAGGAAGAGTGACCATAGAGCTCATTCAGCATTTGGATTCTTCAGTGTCAATAATTGCAAAGAAAATTCTCATTCATAAACAGAACATTTACGGCAGCGCAGAAATTCCCAAGCCACTTGTCACAGATGTTAATGCCAAACATTGTCTTCAGCAGTGTCAGACTCACAAAACCTGGTCGAATGATGAGTGAAAGAATGTACTATGGTATGAAGAAATCGTCTTTCACACTTTTCCCTACAACAGGACAGTGCTCATTTAGAAGACAACTGCACAAGCGTGTGATCGTGATTGTCTCCTTTCAACTGTCAATCATGGAGCTGGATCTGTCGTCATATGGATAGCCATGTCGAGATTTTCTGCTGGACCTGAAGAAGAGGGAATTTTTCAGGATGATAATGCACCTCTATCCACGAAGCGGGACTTGTCCAATCCCGGTTTGATGAACAAGTGGATGAAATTAAACATCAACCTTGGCCCGTACAGTCACCCGACCTCAATATAATTGGACCTTTATGGCCTATTTTAGAGCTTTCAATAAGGAACAGATATCCACCACCAGTATCTGTCACAAAACTTTCACAATATCTTCATGAAGTATGGTACAATATTCTTCTGAACACTAATCAGTACTTGTCTGTATCGATTCCTAGGTGAATCCAAGCCATATTACATGCCGAATTTGGTCCTACAACATATTAATAAAATATTCTTTATAAATTTTAAGTGTTTCCATTATTTAGATAACCAGGCTCAAGTGTATAGTATAAAGGGGTGGGGGGCACTTTGGATTTGGCGATTTTTATCTAAATGTTATAGTGAGAACTAATTCTAAAATAAATAATAAATAATTCCGAAAAAATTACCTTGGCTACCATTTTTAGCCGCCGAAAAATGCGCATAGTGGTCTCCCCTATACTACACTTTAACTAGATAACCACCTGTAGGTAGAGTTTGAAAAGAAGATTCTAATGTTTCGTCAAAAACTTGTCCGTTAAACAGTGGATACTGGTTTTAGGTTTAGATTTAACATAAATTCGCTGCTTCGGCCTTATAATTCTTCTTGTGGTTCTTAATGACAGCTGTCTACCAGTGTCAGATCGTGGCCGACGAAATTCATCATGGTCAATGGCTAGATTGGCCATGATTGACCTAGAATGGCCAGTTCTTAACCCCGTATCTCGCAGATAACAGTACAATTTGGCTCGTTTCCTCCCCAATTTTGAGGGAGAATACCATGGGAGAGTCAGAGGGACTTCCCACCTCTCTTCCCCTTCCACCAACCTCACTAGAGGATTTGCGATTCGATGGCTATTTAGAGTAACCCATGCCACGAGGACACTATGCATTTAGATATATCCATGATTTCTCCGGGATTCGAGCCCAGGCCTACAGTACAGGAGTCAGCGTCGCTAACCACTATATAGGATGGGCGGTTTATATATCTTACTTATAATTAGCATATTTTGTTCTCCTAAAGACTAAAAGTTACTTTTGTTATTCATATCAAGAACTGAAAGTTCTAAGCATTTTTGAAGAACAAAAAACCTGATCAAATTCTTAATTTGATTTCCTGTGAGGGTGCCACACATAAACTCTGAACAAAATTCCTAGAAAATTACCAAATAAAATCCTCGTATAGGTCCTATAATATATATTTAAGTTGTTCATTTAAAACACATTATTTTAATTGTGTTTACTTTGAATTCGATGAATAAGATATACCTTTAAAAAAGACAAGGAAAGGAATTTTATTAAGGATTCTAATTCATCAATCAAAATGCCTTATCTTACATTTTTTTAAAAAAATTAGTCCAACAGAACATAAAATTGTTTGAGTATTTAAATTTATCCTGCTGGAATTAGCAACCTTTTTAGAGATTTTACTGTCCAGATTGAGATGTTGGGTTATGTGTAGTACCGTGTTTTTGAATTTTTTATACACTATCAAACTGTGATTAATAATTTCATAATAAGTTATGTAAATGCAAGAGATGTAAATAAAATTAGTGATTCAAGCTAAAAGCTAGGCATTCTAAGCTTTATATTTAGAGTTAGAGGGAATTAACTACAAAGTCTAATGATTTCTGCCATACAGAAAGCCAACTTTAGAGGTAAAGTACTCATTCATTTAAATGGATTTTTTTACATTAATTTTTAGGAAATTTTGTATGTGAATGGTACTATTATGTTTCGAAAGATAAGAATGTTTAAAAATAAGCATATTAAAGAAATTGACATTTTTTCATCCATGATCCAGAAATAAAATGAACCTGGAAGGGGTTAAAAAAGAAATTTTAATTTTTTTTTCTAGGCAGAGAAATACATTATCCTTTTTTCTCTTAGATATACATATATTGTTACAATTTTGTTTCTCATAATAATTACAAAACTGAGATAGTGATCCTTCTAAAACAAAAGCTTTCTAAAGAAAACAAAAGTAACACAGAATATCTCTATGCAACTCCATCGGTGTTTTGAAGCATATGAAACATTGGAGTCGATTCAAAGCACAATGAAATGAAAGGAAAACGTCATTAAGAGTTCCAAGAAATGAAAGCTATTATAAACTGAATTGCTCATATTATTCGAACAGAAATCAATTAAAGCACTTTGAGAGCATCATTAAAATAGGGTTTAAGACCATTAAAAGATAATGCAATACCTCACTTGAGATCTAAAATCCAGGTATTTAAGAGCTCTTTATTAGTTATAGTTTGATTTCTTTTCTTTTGTTCCCTTCAACAATCGATAGAAGTTGATCTCTGGTGCCCGTATTCGTGATTTTCAGGTCGATGAGCAGCAGAAAACTCAATCATTTCCAAATATGAAATGGAGATGTAAAGTTTAGAATTGTACTCTTAGTTCTGAAGTGCAGTGAAGCGAAGTATCTCGTAATCGGAGAAAATCTTTATATTCCGTTTTAATGTGAATCGAATTCTTTCTTTTTTGATGTGTACAATTCTTATAGGAATTGGTCCCTTTTTTCCACTTCAGTTAGTAATTTGAATTAAGTAACTGTAAAAACATGAAACAGGGAATTTATATGTTGATAAACGTACCATTTATCAGTGCAATATTGAACAATTACTCACACTGAGACTGAATCATTAGTTATTATGCTTAAATGGGAAGTGCATTATTTCTTATTTTTTTGTACTAGTTAAATTTTCAAAATTAATGAAATCATTGCTTTTCTTAAATGTTTATAGAGATATTACTACATTTTACATTATATATTTTAATGCATTAAAAGCTTGTATTCCATTTGAAAATGTTTGTATTAAATTAGTTTTAAATTTAAATAAATAGAGATGTGTGTTTTTAAAATTTTAATCAATCGCTTGATTATAATTTTTTGACTAAAAGTACTAAAATTTATTATGATTTAAATGCTGATTGACTATGAAACTCTTGAAATTCATATAGACTCAGATACCTTGATTCCTGAAGGTTACTTGTGATTTTTCCCCGAATATTGGCAACTTAACCTTTTGAAGAAAACGGCAAGTCCCTAAATGTGATAGCCATTTCATGTGTACTCGGAGGGTATATAGTGGCATCGGGCACCAAACCCAGGCCTTCCGGTCTACAGTCCGATGCTCTGACCACTAGGCTGCCCACAGCTCTCGAGAGAAAAATGTATGAAAGAGATTTACTTAAAACTGCCGTATTAATTCTACTCTTCTGCAGATACAGAACACTTTATCGGGAATTAGATCAGCAGTCGGCATCCTGTGGCACGCGGTACACTTCTCAGTGGCACTCTGGACTACTCTACAAATTTGTCAGTTTTTGATTGGAGGAAAGTAGAAAAATTTGTAAAGAAGATTATTTAACCTTTTATTTACCGGCAGAACTTATATATGAGTACCATTTACTTTAAAATTATATAGAACAACCATTTTTACGAATACTCTGACAATGCTTAGCAGGAATATTCTTTTAAATCAACACTTCCACTAAACATGGCAGCACGGATGCTGTGATGAGAATTTCAGCGGGGAACTCGAATAGTTTTATAGCAGAAGTTGCGTTTTCAGCTAGCATTTCGATCAGATTGCGAAGATTGTAACTTTTGTTCCGAAAAAGTAGTTAATGTCACACTATGTCTTATTTTTTTTTGTATGTTAATGAAGACCTTAGAAAATGATTTGATTATTTATTATAAGTAAATAGTGTATATAATTAATTTTACAGCTGAATAACTTTGTGGTACTTATAAGTACCGACAGTGCACTGGATGTTAGAGCAAGAACCGTAGGGCTCATTGTTGTTTTTTGTTGTGTTGTAGGAGTCATCACTATAGTGCAATAGAATTATGGGGGTTTTTTTTTGGAATTTCTTTATAGCTTAACTTATTTATTTTGCTTTTTAATTACTTTATATTTTCACGTTTTCGAAAAATTTTCAACTTTGACTTTGAGCCTGTTTTTTTCCTCACCAGTTAAATGAATGGTTTGTTTTTATTTAAAAAATTAACAACATTTTAATTTCTTTTTGTGTAACTGAGATTTAACAATAATTGGAGATTTTCAAGGTGGTATTATTATTATTATTATTATTTCCTTTTCTTAGAATGTCTGGAAAAAGAAGCTCACTCTTCAAGAGGAGGCTTTGGATTTATTAAAGAACTTACTAAATGAAATCTCATTAATGAACTAAGGGATGATTTTGCAGATGAAGACGTCGCAGCAGATAATCTACCGGAATATTCGTTAGGTTCTTGAGATGACGATCAAGAGACTGAACAAGACTCACGGTGCAGTAGTTCATGTTAAAAATACAGCATTTCCTACCCCAGGATGCAGTGCTTTAAAAAACATTCAATCGAAACTTCACTCAAAGTGCACAACGTGTAATAAATTTTTGTGTATTAATGAAAAATT
This sequence comes from Trichonephila inaurata madagascariensis, assembly GCA_019973955.1. Classification (NCBI taxonomy): domain Eukaryota; kingdom Metazoa; phylum Arthropoda; class Arachnida; order Araneae; family Nephilidae; genus Trichonephila; species Trichonephila inaurata. The sequence continues at coordinate 16,978 of BMAV01012897.1, forward strand.
TGTTTCTTTGAATATCATCAAAAGTTTACGTGTAAAAGCTGTTTTTATTAGTAACAAAAGTGAATACATTTTTAAAATTTAATATTCTTTAAAAATAAATATTTTGTGCTCTAAAGTATTAGTGTTCTCTGGCTATTTAGCATTTTTAAGAGTTAAAACTGCGTTAAAGAAGTCGTTCAATCTTTTCGTATTATGAGAATATTTTAGACCTGTAAAGAGACTGATGGTACTTTAAAATACCAATTTAATTAATTAGCTCTAATAGATTAAACTGCTAAAAGTTGAGTGTTTTTCTATTAATTTTCAATGTAGTGATTAAAAAAATCATGAAAAAATTGCAGTAAATCGTTCATTAAGGGGTAAATAAAGGGTTAACATACATCTTCTGAATTATAGACATTTACTGAATTACGAAAAAATCTGAAATATAACTCTAAAGATAGGCTATTTTGATAAGACAAGCTAAACTTTCACAGAAAGCTAGTTGGTAAGTTATTGAATGTCGTTGATAGAGAAATTTAAATATTTGAAGAGAGAAAATTGCACGGAATCTGCTTTCCGCTCTTTTGATTCCACATATCTTAGTAAAAATTCTTTCCTTATTTGAAAAATATCTCGAGTCCAGCAAGAAATTGTTTAACAACTGAATGCTCAGAATCGTATCAAATTCAAAGTCACAGATTATATCTCCGTTTTTGCGATATGAAAGTAGAGCGGTGCAAGCACGAAATTCGCATTAAAAAATTTGTATTTATTTTTTTTATTTAACAGTAAAGAAGGGAAATACTTATAATTTATATTGTCTATTTCTTATATTAAAAATATGTTTAAAAAATTATAAATACACAATTTTAATTTTTGTTGAAGAAATATTTATATTTTATGATTTTTAATATTATGTTAAGACGTACCTTTAAATGATATACAAAATTAATACATATTAAAACTATAAATATATCTATATTATTGACTTTTGTCCTGGGTAACGGTGGAATACTCACCTGACTGTCATCCATCTCACACCGTGACTACTAAAGTTGTATTTCAACAGGATAATACCTGTCCTCAGACGGCATGCCTTTCTACTATTTATCTTTACTCTTCTCTAATACTTATTTGGTTTGATGGTCATATGTCTCCCTAATAGAGCTCTTTTGAAGTTTGAGAAGCAAGGAGTTGAGGAGAGATTTTAATTTATCTATCAATCTATAAATTGATGATTTAATAATTTTGGTTTAAAATAGAGATAAGATACATAATATCCTTTTTTGACCTGATTAATTAAAGTTTATTAAAACTAAAGATGGCCCATTTCTTTACATATCACCTTAAAACATCTTTACATGTTTTGGATAATATATTAAATAGTAATATATATATTAAAAAGGGGATGATTTTAGCTTTACTATTAGTACTGATAATCTTAAAATAGTGATATGCATATATCTACTACATTTGGAATAAAATCAATGTTATTGCTTTGATACACGCTTGAAAAATATATCTTAATGACATTGCTTTGATATAGAATTTTCTTTCTTTGCATTTTAATTTTAAATTATTATTCTGTAGGGACTCCATTATTTAGCTATTTATGTTTCTTTAGAAATTTAAAACTCGTTTATTTTTAGATTATACACTTCTTTCCAAAAACTGTTTAATATGAATTCCATTTTTTCTAAATTCAATTTACTGTGGGGTTTTAGAAGTAATTTTTGGAAGAATTTAATCCTTGCCACTAATAATAATTTCTTACTGGTATTTTGTTACACAATTCTTGTTGTGGTGCACTCGCAATGATTGTATTTTCAAATTAATTTTAACGTTTTTACATGCTCTATATACTTCTAAGTAAATAAATTACTCTTTTGTACTATAACATTACGGGATGTAATATTTTACAATTTCTTTTAGTTTTGCAAAAATATTTTGAGCTGAACTTTTTTTTTATTTCAACCCAGTAATGTAAGCAAATAAAGGAACATTTGGGCTTATAAAACAATTTTTGATAGTTAAATTTTAGTCTAAATCCCATTAATTTTCTATTGTATTGTAATAAGGGCTTTGCTATTCGACCTTGACTTGTACCCTCTTACTTTTCTCGTTAATATTGTTTAACCTTAAGTTAGATTCATAGTAATTTAGTATATAATTATAGCGATTATATGTATACATTATATATGTATATGAAGAATGAAGATATATTTATGTACATCTAACATATTACTTTCTAAAGGGTTTGAAATAAGTATGCAATTTACAATTAAAAAGTTAGTCTGTATTTTGTTTGATAAATGTTTGAAATGCAAATTAAAACACCTAAATGTATATCTAAAGTTCAAAGATCAATGCTATAGACTGAAAGTAGATACATAAGTTCGTAAATTTAATTTAAAGACAATAAATACATAATAAAAAGGTCAATGCGTGACAATTAAATTCCGTATGAAAAAGAGGAGAAATTATGAATCAATATTTAAATAACTAATTTAAACAATTTATTAAAATAATTTTTTAACCTATTAAGTCCTCAAGCTGCATGGAATTCAGTTTTTGCTTCAACTCATAACTCATTTAAATTGAAAAGTTAAATAACATGTTCTTATTCTGTGTTAACAATTCAAACAAGTACGCTTTTTATCGAAAAAATAATTATATTTGCAAAGAAACGAAAATTTCCTGAAGCGTATTCAGTTCAAAGCCATTTGATTGCAAAAATAATTAATCAGAAAATTTGTACAAAGTTTTTCTAAATTATACTTTTACTTCTGAGGAGAGTAATATGCATTGTTCTTTTTTTTTTTTAAAAAAAAAAGGGCGATGGACATAATTAAATGATTATAATTGTCGTAATCTTGTTTCTTTAAAAAAAATTTCGCAAATACTTACAAGAATTAGGGGATACTGGGCTTTAATTAGTTGATATATTGAATCATCAGATCTTGAAAAATATACTTATATTTGATCAAACATTTACTTTAATTTACATTTAATTTACAAATAGCTCTCTCTTGTTGGAAAGAAAAATGTTTTTAATTTTGTAGAATTTTGTAAAAACAAAAGAAAAAAAGACTTATATATTCTTCTTTACATTATCTAAGGGTATTACTAATGTAATCAAGCTTTGAAAATTCTCAAAACAACTCAACACGAAATATTTTTTGAAAAAATATATATTAAACGCATCTCAATTAAAATAAAATTTAGCTTAGTAATCAACAGAGAAAGAAAATTGAAGAAATATTGAAGGTATTTGGTAAACCCATAAATTTATCTAAATCTCAAAAACAGCTATTTATTTATTCCTAAAACACTTTTAAAAAATTGAATACATTATTTGTATAAAACGATAATTACCATATATCCATTTAATACCCATGATAATGTTTCTTCACTTCGTAATCTGAACTTTTAAATAGCTAAGAAGAAAGCTTATCTTGCATTAACTTTTAAATTTATTTGAGCTATTTTATTTACGTTGTTTATGTAGATATATTTTAGTGTTTAGGTTCTACTATGTAATCGTTTTTGTGTATAAAATTAATTCCCATTATATTTTTGTTCAGTTCAATAAAATTCTTCGTATTTGTTAATAATTGTATATGATTAAGTTTGTAAAAATAATGAGATGAGAGCATTTTATGTGATAGTGTATTATGTGTATAAAATGTTATTAAAAATGAGCTATGGCTTAACATTTAATTAAAATATCTGAGATTTTAAAAAGAAATCTTATTTTTTTATAATTACTTCGTAACCTCCTTACTAATAAAGTTTCCTTACCTTTATAACATTAATATTTAGTTAATCTCTTTCAAAATATGTAAATCTTTTTCGAAAATTCGTATAATTTTGAATATTATTTTAATACAAGAATTAAATACGCTAATAATCTAATGATAATTTCATAAAAATACAAAAGTGAGTCATATTTGTTTTGTCAACGTAAAGGGTGTTGCACAAAAAAGTAAGTGAAAATTGGTATCGGTATTGGATTTTTTATGTGATTATGTGTCTTATATGTCTTAAGTGCGTATGTATTTTTAAATACTTTCATGAAACTTCTCATTTTTCGTAAAATTTTGAGCATAAATATAAACACAACAATGCCTAAATTTAATCTACATGAAAGTATTAAATTAGGTTTTAATTCTAGGGACTTCACTAAGAAGCTTACTGTTTCAATATTTACTTGGTTTTTTAGAATTTTTTAGTAACATCGGGAATTTTTTTTAATTATATATTTATCGAATTATATAAAATAGTAATATGAGATAATAAAAATAGGCTTGTATGTTGTGAAGCATTTAGAAAAATGTTAACAGCTGATGCCAAATTTTAATTCCAGTCGTTGTAACATTTTTTTCTTCTGTTACAACAAGAATTATAATAAACTGATTTAAATAATACTCAATAATTCTCTAAAAAATAAAAATAAAATCTTAGAGTTATTTGAACCAAAGGGCCTTATTGAAAATTTAATTAATATTTTACTTAATCAATTGAAATAGTATTTAAGTTAAATTAATTTACAAAAAGAGAACAGAATACCTTTGGGGCGCTTAAACTTCTTACTTTTATTATAATATGCATAGATGTGTTCACTATTGCGTAATGATTTCGTTTTTACAAAATAAATTTGCAATAATGTATTTATCTTATCATATATATATATATATATGCCTACTTATATAAAATCATTCATCTAAATTTCCTCGAAATATTTTCCAGTAAAAATTAATTGGAAACTTAACAACTGATAGATATATCACGCGTTATTATATGAAGACAGAGAATAACATCATTGAAAAGATAACATTAAGCGAAAATGCAAGGGATTAAAATCATCAGCAGTAATGAAAATAAATTAAAAACATTCAAATTTAGCACTGAAATTCTCTAATTATATTGAAGAATTTAAGAGATTGATTAAAAAATGGAAATAATTTATATAATTCACTGAATTTTCCAATTCAGAAATTTAATAAAATGTAAAATGTCATTTTATTTTTAAAAGTTTTTAATATAAAAATCATTGATATTTGAAGAAGAATAAACATAAAAGTTTTCATAAGAACGTAGTGTAGAATTCACATGCATTTATAACCTTGCTAACATTTTTTTTTCAAGTTATACCTAAAGTTGTCTCTTATTAAAGAGAAAGATATGACTTTTCTATACCTTACCCATCAAAATCATCACGGCATAAAGTTACATTAAAGTAAATTAATGAGTCAATCCTCATAGTTTTTATATTTTTATGTCATGAGTATTAAACCCTTAAGGGTCTCCGAGGTATATATCCGTCTTACTTAACGGCTGTGATAACTGCCCCAGACGTATATATACGTCTCACTGAAATGCGATCTCTTTTTGCGCTGCTATCAGTAGTAAAACAATCCGGAAGGCTTTGGAATGCAATAAAATGACCTTGACGCTGTTTGCGAAGGTTTTATTTATTTCAGAGAAAAATGTTCTCATTTGGGAAGCCCCCCCCCCCCAATAATCTCTCCCTCCGCCGCGTATAAAAAGGTGAAAAACGGTGGCACTAAAGAGCGAATCACATAAATTTCAAACGACAGTTAAGGAGTTAAGGTTTCAGTATTTTTGGAGGTTGATGCTTTTTTTTTACTACACTCTTTTGGATGTACAAAATTAATTAAATTACCTTTCTTAGGCACTCATTAATGTCTAGTCAAATTCTAAATTTTACAGGATAAAGTATTTTTGTAGTTTTGCGTTTCTGAGTACACTGAATGTCAGGGGCATTTATTTGTCGATAAAAAAAAGTTGAATAAATTATTTTATTCCTTTAACTTTATCATAAAATTTTTATTTTTTTTTAAGTATTTGTTTAAATTATTGAGGAAGCGAGTTATTTTATTTCTTTTATTCAAACCAACTAGGAATGAAAGATAAAATGGAATGGTGCGATGTATGGCAGTGCGATATAGAGAGGGGCTACTGTCCTCATAGAGATAATATTTTCATTTGAACTTCTGTCACGTCTCGTATCAAGGTCAGAGTGCCTGTCGCTATAGTTTGACCGAAGACTTTTTCATCTTCTAGCTGTTTTGTTAACTTTTATCAGAGATAAAATGCTCATTTCCTCCTTCTATACAAAATAGTATTAAAAATCAAAGTTTTGTCATTATATTTTGTCTTTTATGTATGATAAATCAATAGATTTTTCATGTTTGATATTTTTAGTCAATTATGACTTATATGTGTGATTACAAAGAATTTTACAAATGTCTCATTTATTTTGAGTATATATAAAAAAGAGAGATAATAATGTAAATATATATATATATATATATATACCGTAAAATCCGGCGTATAACGCGCACCGATGTATAACGCGCACCTATACTTTCAAGCTAATTTTTTTAATTTTAAGTATATTCGCCGTATAACGCGCACCCCCTTTTTAACGAAGAAATCTGAAATATTAATATACATTGTTCCTATGTTTTGAAGTAATTTAATCAAGGTATTACCCCAGACTTTTGAAAAAGTAGTATACTTCTAGAACTACAACTGTTCTTGTTCATAAGGCTAGTTGTTTCTTTTAAATAAACAGTGTATCGATACATCTAGAAGTAAATATTTTTTTATGTCCATCCATTTTGTTATTTTTAAAGCTGTCGTTTTTATACCCGGCGTATAACGCGCACTCTTAATTTTCGATCTTATTTTTATGTTCAAAGTGCGCGTTATACGCCGGATTTTACGGTATATATATATTATTTTATAAGAAAATCAATAAGGACTTACTAAAGTGTTGGAGAGTTTTTTTTAAAAAAAACATCATAATTATATATTTCTATATTTGTTTTATTGCGCAGACCTAATTGAATATTTTTAATGCTGTTTTTAAAATGATTTTGCAGGATTTTTTCTAGTATACCCAGTTTTTTTAAGCTTAAATATTTAGCATAATTTTTTTTTACAAACACCATTTTTTTTTAAAAAAAATAATACAGAAGGCAACATTGCAAAAAGCTTCAATATTTATTAACATATTTTTGCGAATATAATATTAGCCTTTTAGTACTAAATAAGATTTATAAGTAGTTTCATAACACCAAGTGATAGATAAAATTATTCGAAAATTAATTGAAATTAATTAATTAAATTTGAGATTATTTTACCCGTAAAAAACGCATACGATATAACTAATCTCAAATTTTCCACATAGCCTTTAAAGGTTTGTTCTTGTCTAATCTGACTCAGAAGCCATATGAAATTCAATATATTTAAGTATATTATATGAAAAATTGATAGAGAATTACCTACAAGCCTGCTACAAATACCTGCATACAAGTCTCTATTTTCATCTCTTTTCTACATACAAGTATTCTTTTAAAATTATTTTGAAATAAAAATTACGGTAAAACTTTTTCAATAAAATTTTGCTAATTTTTCCCTTTTTAAAGTATCGGTAAAATTTTCCATAATTGCGGTTTATTCCTTACTGTTACGTTACCTAGGGAAATAAATATTTTTAAATATTTCATTTTTTGAATTTTGTTTTAAATAACTGAAATTAAACTAGGCATCAGTATATACGTAAAGTAAATATACAGTTTTTTAAAATTGTTTTTAAGAAAGATCCCCCATTGGAAGTTTTACGTAACTTAACTTTAAAGGTCTTTTACATTTTTATGTTAATTTCAATAATAAATTTTGTATTTTAAAGCTCTTTTTGCACATCTCAGTATTCGTAAGTAAAAAGTTTGAAATACATTGTTCAACAATGTTTAAACTCTCAGGAGCTTTTAATATAAAAATTTGTGAGTTACTTTCTCTGTTTTTTATTCTCTTTGTAATCATTCAGTAATTAAATTCGCTTCAGGGAGCTTAATCAAGACGTTATATCAACAAACGTTTTGCGTTAATTATTTTTCAAGGAAAACTAATCATGAATCATAAAAAATATTCATTATGAAAAGTATTGTAGTATTAAATAAATTTTGTGTGTAATAGAAGAGTTCTCTTATAAATTTATTTCTTATTCGAAAATATTGGTTTTTGTAACATATTGTTGCTGGTTTATCGATAGCTGATTATTCATGCTTCTTAAATTTATTGCAAGACAATTAAATACTTACTTGCCCCAGAATTTACTTTTCCTTTTGTGTTGTGGACCCCAACACCGGACAGCGGACTGGTAATAGTCCATGTATTAAATGGAACCGGGACGAACAAGGAAAATTAAATTATTTCCGTTCTATTTGCTGTAGCGAATTTCTCTCGAGTTTGTGCAATTTTCCTTGGAAATAACTTTATGTTGATTTTTTGATGTAACTTATTTTATTCTGAAAGCATACTTAAATACAATTAAATTAAAATTACTTTAATCAAAACTATCTAAAACAGCGTTCCTCAAACTGTGGGGGGCTCTCCCTGGGGGGAGGGGTGCCAGCCTATCGAAAAATCGAAATCAAAAGATTTAAAAAAATATTAATTTACTGAAAGGAAGCAAAACAAGAAATTCTGACATAATAATAAAAAAAATACACGTATACCCGACTTATATACTTATAAATGTATCAGTAATTCACAATGTTTGTGATAATTTATCAAAACTAAATGAAGAACAATTTTATAATTAATGGTGACTCCCATGGGCTTGTTTTGCAGAGCAAAATTTTTTTCAAAGGAAGGCAGTAGTACAGATTGATTGATTGAATATTAACGTCGCACTGCACAGCTACACGAGGGCTTTTGGCGACGGACCACGTAATTTTGAACCATGGTCAAGTGACGTGGATGACACCTGAGCTGGCACCCGCATCTCCTAACTACCACACCAATGGGAGGACGTTTCAGTTCTCGACAGATTTAACGTGCATCGCTGCCCTACACGGCGGGTCTTTAGTAGTACTGGACTCGAACTCGTGACAAGGCAAGCCACGATCCTATACCTATACCAATCAGCTACCATGGCCACAGTAGTATAGAAGTTGCACAGAAGAAGTAAATAAAAAGCAACAGAGATTAGCCTATTTTTCTACTGACATTTATACTTATAAAAATAGATGATTGGTGAAATAAATACTTAATTGAATTCAAAATTAATCTGCTCAAATTTGAACTTTAAAATGGAAAAGTAACATAACACTTGTCCAATTGCTTAATGTAAAATACTTAAAATATCTGTTACATAAAAAGAACATATAAAATTTTGATAATTTGTTCCGCTTGTAATTAAGATCGTATTGTAGCCTTAGCTTTGCATTCAATTCGTAGTTATTGTATGGGGAGGGGAGCGATAAAGATTTTGATTGAAAATTGGGTCACAAATACTGAAAGTTTGAGAAGCATTGATATGAAATATAAACAATCAACTTCCTACTTTCAGCGGGCCGTGGTCAAATTATCAAACGTTGACCGGTAAAAAGGTTGGGGAGTACTGTGTTAAAGTATCTTAACATGTTTATAGTACTTTTTTAAAATTAACAAACTCTAAAACATAAATATTGTTATAGGAATCAATACCAATATGTGTTAATTTTTAATCGGTAATATTTAAAACAAATTACCTAAACTTTACGAAAATCAAAATTAAAAGTGATATTTTACTAATTTTTAATAAAAAAACTCTAAACCAGTGATTTAAATAAAAAAAAAATAATATACGTATTTTAGTATAAAAGTATTACTAAAATGAACTACGTATATTTATTTAGGGAACATACTAAATGTTTTATGTTTTGTCGAAATATGAAAAATTTAGAGATCGAATATATATTATAAAAAACGTGACAGATTTATGAAACTATTTTTGAAATAACAGGCCATAACTCAGAAATATTCACACAATAAAAATTATTTTAGTACATTTTCCCTAGAAAAGAGTATAAATATCAGGTTCAAAAAGTTTCATAGAATTACATGTATGATATTTTGAATTATGAGATAGATTTTGCACAATTTAAATACCCAATTTCGGTAGATTAAAGACTCTGATCTTTTGTAATTTGTTGTCCCTCTGCTTTATGCAATGTAGAAATAAAACAATATATGTTTTGTAAAGTCAAAGGATTGCTGTATTCAATAAAATTAAAAAAACAAGTAATATAAAAAAAGTTTTTTAATCAATTTGAAGGAAGGAAGGTTCGTTCTGAGTACCTTCCGTTCCGAACGGGAGTACGTAACCAATCACGCCAAAACGATCGTCTTCGCGTGATGTTGGTACTATATAGTTCATTTAGATATCACACCGCCACATACTCCCCTGCCAGTGTTTCGGCGAATAGGCGAATGAACGATACTATATTCGTGGCGAGCATCTATGCAGTTGCGTCACTTGGTGGGTTGTGTCATTCGTGCGAGACGGCTTTGAGAATTGTGTCATGTGTGTGACGGCTTTGAGAATTGTGTCATGTGTGTGACGGTTTGATTACGTCATTTGTGTGACACGACTTTGAGAAGTAACGGCTTATATGCGTCAATGTTTGACGGTTAAGTTGCTGCTGCGGTGGATAGATGGCACCACGACTGCGGAACGTGAAGGGTGCGGTTCCTTTGCACGGCCAGGGTCACCAATGAAGGAAGGAAGGTTCGTTCTGAATACCTTCCGTTCCGAACGCGAGTACGTAACCAATCACGCCAAAATGATCGTCTTCGCGTGATATGTTGTTACTAGTTTATTTAGATATCACACCGCCACAAATTCCTACTTAGGTCCACAAAGAAATCTTTTATTTTAGTTCCTTTTTATTAAATAGTTACAATTAATATTAATATGTATAAACGTATGAGACAGAATCACAATATTGAGTGACAAAATAAAAAAGTTATTTGCCTTGCAGTTTTTTATTTTTTTTTCTATATAGGGTGTTGGACTATTTTTTGTTTGTTTGTTACTATTTATTCATTAATAAAATTTAATTATTCTAACAAAATTGAATAATAGAAAAGAAATCACATTCTCAGAAATTAGACCATACCAGGTGAGGCTCGAACTCACGCCCTTAGGAACGGAAGTCCAATGCACTATCCATTGTGCTACAGACACACAACGAGCTATTTTCCTTTTTATATATGGTTTGGGCTATTTTTTTGTAATATTTATTCATTAATTAAATTAAATTAATGAATTAATATTTGAAAAATCTATATTAACACCAAGTGTCATCCACTAAAAGTTTAAAAAATGTATTTGAACTTGGATAGATGATTGAAAATTTGAAAAAGATATAAAGATTCAATTTCAGATTGAAAAACTTACTGACATAATTATATTATATTTTAATTTTACTATCCTATAAGAGCAAAAGATAATTTTCATTGTAAATATTTTATTACATAGTTCCTGTACAGCAGTGCTTCTCAAACTTTAAATATCCCGGACCCACTATTCAATCATCCATGCCCCCCTTATACAAAAATTGTTTGGTTTAAAAATACTACACGCCCTAAACTCAATACGACTTTAACCTCTTTTTTTTTAACCCGTATATAAATTTACCCCCAAAACATTAATTTTCTGGCTATATAACCTTTCCAAAATAGATCTTTTCTGAGCAGTTCTATCCAAAAAAATTTTAAAGGGGGAATGCAATAAAAGCCGGCGTGTTTGCAAAGGGATTTACTTTTTTCCGAGTTTCTTATTTATTTTTTTTTCTCCCCCCTTTCCCATTAAAAAAAACATAAAAAACGTCGTCTATGAAAAAAAGTGTCTTGGGGGCGAAACGCGAAAAATCTGCATTGGGGAAATTAATTTTAAACTGTACAATATATCAAGATAAGTATTAATACAAGCCCATGGATCACGTTTATCAAACTTCTCTTAAAAGTACTAAAATTTAAAAAAAATATATATTTTGCATAATTTTAAGTTATTTATAGTGTAAAAAAGTATTTTAAAAATAAAATCTTTTGTTTTTTTCTTTCGTTTAAAATTTTTTTAAAAAACCTTTTGTTTTCGCCAATAGGCTCGCCCCCTCGTAGGTTATCACCCCCCAAGGCGCCCCAGTTTAAAAACCCGTGCTAAAATTTTGGGAAACAATTAAATGAGCTATTTTCCTTTTATATATGGTGTTAGACTATTATTTTTGTTTGTAATTATTTATTCATTAGTTAAATTAAGTTAATGAATTAATATTTGAAAAAACTGTATTAACATCAAGTGTCATCCACTACAAGTTTAAAAAAAGGTATTTGAACTTGAATGGTTGAATTGAAAGTATTTTATTAACGATTGAAATTTTGAACAAGATATATATATATATATATAGATTCAATTTCAGATTGAAAAATTTACTGACATAATTATTATATTTTAATTTTACTATCTTATAAAAGCAAAAGATATTTTTCATTGTAAATATTTTATTACATAGTTCCTGGACAATAATATTTGTGTAAAAAATTAAATTAATTTTTCTTACATTGTACGTGTTTATGCCTGACTTTTTGAGAGTTTCGATCATGATGCGTAGTATTAACAAAAAATTTTAAAAGAAAATGAAATCAAATTATTTAATTTATTATGTTACATGATCATCATGCAGTGGTTTCTAGCTTATTATTATAATTATATATATTTGAATTTGAAAAAAAACAACTTTAGCACTTTTATTGTCATACCTAAAATGTTAAAAAAACAAATGAAATTTAGATATATTTATAAACAAACGTTAAGTACAGTATGTACAATTACGTAATTGTGGGACGAATGTTGTCTCTTATGTAGCTTGAACTTATTTCTTAGAAAAGGAAATTATGCAATCTTCACAGTAGTTTTGTGCAAAAAGGGGAATGTTTCCTCAATGGGTTAATTCAGATAAGAGATGATTTATGACCATTTCTGACCGTATAAATCATAGAAATGATTGATATTTGGAGCATAATAGAAATTGGCATAATTCAATTTTTTCTTAGTTCAAATGCTATAAGAAAATATAAATTAGAATTTTTGTGTGTATTATGTTTAAATTTTTGAAATGAATAATGCATAGAAAATACTTTGTATTTATTTTGCTGAAAAACTCATATTGCGATTTCTTTTCCTTTAAAAAATACTTCATTTGATTTTGTGATTTAATTAACACGCTTTTTTTATGTATAGCATCAGAATGATCTACAGAAAAAGAAAAAAAAAATGCCCTTGTATTTTGATGTAGATTATTCTGCTTTTTTTTAAAAAAAATATTTATTAATTAAAATACAATTTTATACTATTTATGTTAGACAAAATTTAATTATAATGGGAAACAGTCGGACGCCAAACATTTTTGGTTAAAGCTTTTAATAGAACATTTAAATACACAAGAACAAAACATTTAAGAAATTTAACATTCAGAAAGTGAATGAAAAAACATTTATTGGAAATATAATATATCTAGGTTTTCAACTAAATTACTTATCGGGAACATACGTAGATTCATATCATTGTCGGTGCACAAGATTCGACAGCACACCTCAACTGATTGTTTCTAGAAATGTTCAGTAGATGTCGCTGTTTCTATGTTGGTTTTGTTACATTAAGAAGACTTCGTACCATTTGAACAACTTTATTTATGTATTTAAAAACTATATTTTAGCATTTTGTATAATGTTTCTATTCAAGAAAATAATACAAGATGAAATTTTTCACATATTCACACAATTTTAAAAATTTTAATTTTTTGCAGAAAATTTGGAAAAGTTTAAAATCTTACTCTATTGGAAATATTAATTTTTTGACCAAATTTTTATAATATTCTTATGGATGTTCTAAATAACTTTAGGGATCGATTTTACAATAACTTAATTTGTTTTTAAGGTGAAAAAATATAGTGTTGATATGCATGCTAAAATCAACGAAAAAGGCAATATTCTTACTTTTTAATTTTTTTAAAAAATTTTATCGGTTTACACAAAAGGGATCCAGATTTCCCTACATGTTTTAATATAACCGCAAGAAAAAAATGAATTGGTAAAAAATTTGTGGAAGGAGTAGCTTTGAATACACTAATTTTCGAAAAACACAAAAGAAAAACCACTTTAAAGTTTATAATTTGAAAAAAAAATTATAATAAGCTAAATAAATTTAAAAAATTAAAATTTTCTTTTTTAAAAAAATCGCTTTTTCATATTTTTCAACCCATACATTTTTATAAAGATCAGTTTTTTGAGATATTAATTCCTAGAAATTCAAGAAAAGTGTTAAAATTTTTTTCTGTCAAACAGAAATTTTGTTTTTTTTTTTTCTTATAAATTTTTAAGTATTAAATTTGTATGAAAAAAATATCAGGAATAAGAATGAAATTATAAAATTGTTATTAAAATCCTTAATTAAAATTTTACATGCACACATTTCACAAAAGAAAAAAAAAAGATTGTATTATTGCCTGGTAATAATTTTGCTTTATATATTACACATTCTTTTTTAAATGTTATTATTTCTCTTTATAAAATAGATTGTTTTATGAAAACGTTTTTTTTAGTTTTTTTTTCTAAAAAGGAGGAGTGGCTGAATTACCTAATTTATTTTTAAACTTCTAACTTTCCGACATGCACAAGTGATATATCAATCGAAAGATAATAATGCAAGGAATAAGAGAATATAAAAATGAAAAAAACGATATGTCTGTCATTTTTGGGGAACCAAGTAGCCTTAAACAATAACGAACTCACGCAATAGGTGGGAACTGAGTGATAACCGCGTAAGTCGAGGTATAATTTCGCTTTTAAAAATACATAAATATATTTTAGTACGGGCTGGAGAAGAAAGAACATTATAATTCATAAAAAATGTTTAAAAAAATCTTAGAAACACAATTACAAAATCTCAAGCCGAAGTTATATTTGATATGGAAGTTTCATGAAATCTAACATCCGGTTCAATGATTTCTTCTTTTTTCCCCGCAAAATTTCCTGGTAGAATGCTAATAATTTTTTTTATTCCCTTCTTTTGTTGAAAAAATACGTTCTTCATTTAAGCATACATTTTCTAAAATTATATACCTTTTTCAATTAACCTGAGGCCTTCTGTCGAATTCCCATGTCATTCGATCTTCTGATTGAACTGTATCTAAAGACTCACAATTTTCAATGTCTTGTTTTGCTCATGCATTTCATGAGCTTGTCAGCTCCTGATTGTGGTAATCCAGTAATTCTTGAGCGCTATCACTACCCACTTCTAAATTTATTTGAAGCGGGGAGTGAGTAATCGAGTTGTGTATGGGTAGTGCTCCAAAAAAGACAAATCGGCAAGATTTGAAAATCGCGTAACTCATAAATCGTGTAATCGGGATAGCGTAAGCCAAGGTATTACTGTACAATAAAAACATTGATGTTACCCATCCGGTATAGTGGTTAATGGCTGACTGCTGTACCGTAGGGCCTGGGTTTGAATCCCGGAGAAGGCATGGATGCTTCTTGTAAATGTATAGTGCCTCCGCCGGATGGGGGTACTCTAAATAGCTGTCAAGCCGAATGTTCTTTTGTGAGGTTGGTGGAAGGAGAAGAGAGACGGGAGACCCCTGACCCCCCATGGTGTTCTCCCTCAAAATTGGGGAAAAGGGGCCAAAAAATCGTACTGTCACCTGCATAGTGCTCAAAGCTACGGCTAACAACAGGCTTACAATCCAGCCCGTTGCCATGAGGAATTTAATGGACCTCGATCTGACTACGTCAGACAGGTGGCATTAGCAACACAACAACAAAAACAATGAAAAATATACCAGTTCTAATGATATCGAAATTTCCTGATATGAAAGAATAACAATAGCTTATAAATGCTTTGTGAAAACACTTTTTTTGTCAATTTTTTGTAAGCTAATTTCACAGTTAAATTATTAGTAATACTATTTTTAATTTTAAACAGTTCTAATTATATCAATTTTGTGTCAAAATTATACTCATTTTACAAATCATTCTATTAAAAACAGTATGCGTTGAATTTGAAGTTTTTTTAAAAAATTTATCTTACGTTTTAATTGGCTTATAATAGTTAGTACACAATTAAATTTCAGTATAGAATTGCAAAGATTCTCTTTAGAATGAGTATTTTATTTAAAGAGATATACTACCTTTAAAAAGAAATAAGGCGATTAGTAACATTTGAAGTAAATTAAATGTGCAACGCAGATTGTTCGGAATAATGAAACGCACAATAAAAATCTCTAGCAATTATTCAATCAGAATAATTGATATAAATTGCAAAGCAAATTGTACCCGGAAGGTCAGTTACACTAATTGTCTTTCTTGCTGTTACTATCCAAGTGAGCTTAATTAAATGTTTATTGTGAGTGGAGCTAGTTACAGATTGTAAGTCATTTATTAAAACAAATCAACAACACACCGCAAATGTCAAACATGCACTTTCTTTTATCTGCGCCGTAACAATTATTATTAATGTTTCTTTATTTCGTAACTTTGTGTTTTTCTGAAGGCATACAGAGTAATTTTTAGAAGTTATATTGATAAAATGTCATATATATCTATGTATAATTTATCTCTGTATAACATATACAGAAAATTATATATATATAATAGAAAGTATAAGATTTTTCTATCATATATAATATAAATAATTAAAATAATATTAAAATTTATTTGAGAATGTTTTAAAATAAACTTTTTAATAAGTTAATTCTAATTTTTACTCTTAACGGTATTTTCTAATTATTGATCGTTTTTTATGGAATAATGTTTTCCGATAATTATCCCGGAATATTAGTTATTAAAAAGATATATTATTCAGAAAAATATAAATTATTTATTTTCATACGAAGAATATTTACTACATTATTATGTAAAATATAATTGTGTTTAAATACAATGTATCACTCGAATACATCATGTGTTCATTGTACCATTATAAGACTTTACACCCTTTCGTGAATGAGTTTCATTCGTTTGTGTAATTAAGAAAGAAATATTAATTATTAGAGATTTGAGAAAGAGTTTCTGAGTACTTTTATGTAAACATTTCATTCGGTTCCCAGCAGAAAATGCTTTTGTTATTACATTAGTATAATATTATTCAATATTGTTTTCAAACAAAATTCATCGTAATTTAAAATTTAATGTTGAACTCCGATTACTAATTATTGAATTACTATTAATTACTACAGATTAATTCTTAAGAAAGAATCAAAAACTGCACATTTAACTACAACAGTGTTTCACAAAGTGTGATGCGCGTACCCCTAGGGGTACGGGAAGAGTTTGGTGGGGGTATGCGTTGCACCGGAGTTTCGTGGGTATATGCACTGCACCAGGCTTAGCTACACCTAATTCTATGTTCGCTTGAGCCAAGTTAAGACAGTCTTGTGATGCGTGAGATGGTCCGGTGTGACTCTGCAGGAATATACCACACTTCATTAAAGAGACAACTTACTTCATTAATTGTTAGTGGCATCTCCAGGCTTTTATATTTTAGATTTTGGGCGATTTTTCTTATAGGAAAAGAGAATTTCATAAGTGTGTTGTACTTTAACATCATTCTAGTTACAAATGTAACATGTGTATCCAGTTTTAACAGGAAAGGTTCTAAAATACAACTTGCTTTTACCAACTCCATATTTACGTCAAGTTGCTTTTTTCAGCATTTGAAGACATTAAGTCGGAAAAAAAGGAACAGACTATTGGACGTGTAACTGCATCTCAGATTAACCAACCAGGGAACCAAATTATGACGATTTGTCATCTCAGCACGAACAATTTCATCCTTCTTATTAAACCTAATAAATTTTATTTATAATATAACTTTTCTCTCTCTCTCTCTTATATGAATAATTTTATTTATCTTTTCTTATTATTTTCTGTGTGTCACAAAAAATAAAAAAAAATAAATACATTTTGTTTGTAATTAAAATACATCCATTTTTTTACGAAGCCTACTCAGCGTTACGATAATTATAGAACAGGTACACATGTTTCAAAAGTTTGGAAAACACTGAACTACAGGGTATCTGCACGTTTTATATATATATATATTTACCATTTGCAAATTCAATACCACTGGAAAGTTGCTCTTCCGGGATTGGAATTGACTTCAGTATCTTAGTGGTCATGCTTAAGAGCCTTTGACCGGCGTGCCATGAGTTAAACCTTAGTGTCACTGAAAACCCATCGTGTGAAAGGGGCCAATACCTGAAAAATCTGTCGTAGCTCTGAAAGTCCGCCCGTTGCCGTTTTGTTGTAGTTTGGAAAGGGGATGCCATCAGGCAGCCTGCTCGTCACATAAAAGTGGCTTAAAGTACGAGGTCCATCATGAAAAGCCCTTGAGTTGCTTTACAGTGCGGCGTTAATAAACACTCACTCACCGAAGATTGATTGAACTCACAAAATAGATACCTTCGAAAATATTTCCTTGATAATTGTATTAGATGGCTATTTTCCTTTCAAAATGGCAAAAGCTATTTATTTGCAATGCAATTGTAATGCTTATCAAAATTAAATTAATTAATAAGAATTTTTTAACGCGTTAAACAGTGTGCCTGCATAAGTCCATTGTCATCACAATAATTTATGAACGAAAAGAGCTACAGTCATAAAAGTGGAACTTAGGTATAGTAAAGTTTCCAAGCGTTACAAAAACTGCTTACAGTGCTCCCTGGTGAATATTGGAGTTTGCGTTCTTATCGTAGTATGAGAAACATGAAGAAAGTCAATCACAAAGTTGTTCAGCATTATCGATTTACTTCAAAAAACATTTTACGCACAAAATTGATTCAAATGAAAAGCATAAAACACACATGTGTTTGATCACATAAAACAAAACTGCATTTCCCGAAAATGAAGCTCATATATCTACCATGCTATAAATGATAGCCTTCAGGAATAATACACAGCTGGACACGGGTAGAACATTTCCCACTGTACTTTCTTCAGCATGGCACGCGACACGCTGGCACAAGCATCCGCAATGCGGTTTCGAAATTTACCAGCTGTGTTGATGGAGGGTTGTATACACTCTTAGTTGTACGTGTCCCCACAGAAAAGAGTCCAATGGGTTCCAGTCAGGTGACCGTGCAGGCCATTCGATGGAACTACCAAACCCTCTGATTCGTTGCTAGAATGTGTATCGAATGTACTTTGGGACATGTGATTGCGCGGTCTGGCGCCATCGTATTGGAGCCAAACATTCCGTAGGTCACTAAAGGCAAATCCTCTAAAAGAGCGGATAATACGTTGTTCAGATATGACAAGTACCGGTATCCCGTTAATATGCTCTTATAAAATACCGGGCCAATCAGTTTGGTTTTCACCAGACCATTCCGCACCAGACATTTATCGACCAGTGAACTTGATGTCGAACATTGACTGCGATCTAGAATTATTCAGTGACCAGAAATGGATAATCTACTTGTTGTACATAATATAAAGTGCAAAACATACCTCATCCGTCCGTATGATGTCGGAGATCAGAGATGCTCAGGAATGTGTTATTTTCTCTTTTCTTCCGCGTTATGTCACGTTCCAATTTTGGGAGCTACAAGCCAAATAAATATGCATTTCACGCCTTTTATTTTTAACATTACTTTATGGAAGTTATCTTTTTTTTTTACTAAATCAATGACGCTGAACAACTTTGAAATTAATTTTTTTTTCTTGTACTCGTACTATATTTGAGATAAGAACTAGGAGATAGTTCTTATCTCAAATATAGTACGAGTACAAGAAAAAAAAATTAATTTCAAATTTGAAATTAATTTTTTTTTCTTGTACTCGTACTATATTTGAGATAAGAACTATCTCCTAGTTCTTATCTCAAATATAGTACGAGTACAAGAAAAAAAAATTAATTTCAAACAATTATTCCCCCAACTAGCACTGCAAGCAGTTTTTTTTTTCTTTTTACAGCGTATGACAGCTTTACTGTGCCTACACACCACTTTTTTGACTATAACGCTTGACATTCAAAAGTTATTGGGGTCAAAACGGACTTAAGCGGTCACACTGTATAAATGTTTCAAATTTATAACTGAAAAATCATTTGCTCTTAAGAAATAGAGAACACTTATTCAGTCGTATTTCTTTTCTAATGAATGGCATTGTCTTAAGAAATTGAATGTCTTTGAAACAGCTTTATTTGTACAACATATATTTCAAATTTGTAACTGAAAAGCATTTAAAGGAAAATAACAGCTCAATTTTTCTCATATAATTTGAGATTTTTTGAGATAA
>BMAV01012897.1:38960-69079 GCA_019973955.1 Trichonephila inaurata madagascariensis
TATATATACACGTATAGTCTGTGATAGTGTGATTGTATACTCATCCGTATATCTATATATGAAGGAGAAAAGCGACTCACCCATTCATCACAATTTGTATGGAACTCTAAGATGTACAGATTTGAAATTTGGTAGGCATATTTCTTCAATGGAGTAATCTGCTGCGAAAATCCGCCTCCAATTGGAATTGCAAGTAATTAAATCCAGTTATAGATAAATATTCGCACTTTTAACTATTAGCCCAACATATTTGAAATTTGACGGGTTTGTTCCTTTTTCATGGAGTAGAGAACTGCTATAAGAGAGGCTTTTATGAAAATTAATCTCGAAGGACTTGCGAGGGGTTACAGATAAAGAGGCGTTACAGGTAAAGGGGAATTCTGTTTTTGAGCTATTAGAAAGGGTTTTGTGAAAACTGACACTCGAGGGAATTTGTGAGGGCGTTTTGTATAAAAGAAATCATTTTCATGAATTTTTAAATTTACAACAATGAAAGTTGGAAAACATGTTACTTTTGCTGAGCAGAGAATAACTAAGAAGGGGGCTTTCAAAATCGACCTACTTGGGTGTTACGGGAGGTACAGATAAAAAAATCTCTTTTTCCACCTATTAAGCAAATAGACTTAAAATTTGGAAAATATGATTTTTTGTTCAGCAGTGTTGTGCTAAAAAAGGCTTTGTTTGTTTAATTTGCAATTCCTTTACAATTAACACTTTAAAAAAAATTTTTATATCCTGCAGTCTTTATTATTTTATTTTTCAATTCACCCGTGCGAAGAACGGTTATACCAGCTAGCATGATTTTCCTACAAGACAATACACATATTATTTTAAATTATTTTTCACATTAAGCATAATATGCTTTAATTCTAACACTCACTTTTGAATTTTTATATTCTTTCCTTCTTCTATAAATTGCTTAATCCTTTCACGACTAATAAAATTTGCAATTGTCGCATTTAATTACGCCTTTTTTTATACGGAATACGAAAGTGGAACATGTACCGAACGCATTTACATAAATGGGAACGTTTTTTGGACGGGGGGCTGTCAAATCAATTTGAGCCACAATGATACAACATTCGCAAGCTGTACTTTTATTCTTATTTCAGTGTATTATGTCGTGTATTAATATATTACTTTGTTTTCACACATGTTTTATGTTATTCTATAAGTATAATAAGATAATGTATATCTGAGAGAGAGAGAAAAGGAAAACAAATGCATGATGAATCTACATATAGATTTAAATATACAAGATAAACAAAAAAGTTCTTGCCGTTTGCGCGTTTCCATTGAAAGAAATGAGAATAAGTATGTAAATTCGAGTACGATGTGATTGAGAAACCGTCAGTCGAGATTGATGAATGTGAGCAGTGGACCAGCGTTTATAACAATTGATATTCCGACTAACAGAATATCAGTTGTTACAAACGCAGGTCCACTGCTCACATTCATCAATCGGAACTCGTACAGTAGCGAAGCGAAATGGATATATCGAAGAAGCTCGTACGGGGTTGTTTACTTTATGACTTCAAAGTGGACTTATCCGCCGCTGCATCAAGTCACTGAATATGTCAAGCGTTTGGGAACAGTGCTGTCAATGAACGTTCGGCAAGGCATTGGTTTTAATAATTCAGGTCAGGAGATTTGTCCCTCTGTGATAAAGCTCGAACAGGACGACCACAGGCCTTGGATGACGAAGCCCTGCAGGCGGCCATTGAGGAGGACAGTAGTCAAAAGTGTGGGGTGAACTTGCCAGACAATTCAACACTTCCAGTGAAACGGTTAGACTTCATCTGCACCACTTAGGTAAGACGTACAGGCTGAGCAAGTGGGTTCCTCACACGCTGTTGGAAGTCCATAAGCAACAACGAGGGGCAGCCTGTTTATCGTTGCTTTCTCGCCACCGTAGTGCATCCATATTCAATCGGGTGCCTACCAGTGACGAGAAGTGGGTCCTGTATGACACACCCAAGCGTTCCAAACATTGATTGTCATCCCAAGATACTGTCCCGCACAGCGCAAGACCACCTATACACTCACTCAAGATTATGCTTTGTGTCTGATGGACTTGTCGTCGAGTGTTTCCCTATGAGTTGCTACCAATGGGCCAAACGGTGACTGAGGACCTGTATTCGCCGCAATTGGAACGTGTACAACAGGCACTACATCAGAAGGACACAGCACTGGTTAATCGAAAGGATGTACTGTTATTGCATGATAACGCGAGGCTTCATGTCGCGCGGGTGGCCAGGAATACGATACAGCAACCTGGTTGCGAGACTTTGTGTCATCCTCCTTACTCATATGACCTTGCACCATCAGATTACTACCTCTGCCATTCCTTGGTGAATCATCTTCGTGGTATAAATCCTACACCAATGAAGCAGACGTACGCCAAGCTCTCATGGACTTCTTTGCGTCCCACACCCCCGCAAGGGAATTGAAGAACTAGAGACACGTTGGCAGAAGGTGCTAGATGCCGATGGTGATCGAGGACTAACAATAGGCTACACTTTTTGTATGTCATGTTCTTTTGGGTCATTAAAAACAGCAAGAACTTTTTGTTTACCTTGTAATTGATACATTGATGTAATTTTATGATTTTTATTTATTTTACTTGTAAACAAACTAAAATAAACTGTTACATACTAATATTTACTCTTAGCAACTTTATGGTTCTATGAGGGTTAATTTATGGATTACTGTTATTCTATTCAAAGAGAGTTTCGCACAGCAACTTTAGGACTGCTAAAAAAGATTCTTTTGAATTGGCATAATTCGTTGAGAATCTCAAATACAACCAGGTATGATCAGTCGATCTCATCATATATTCGCTGCAAATGCTTGACTGATTATGTGGGTCTATGCAGGAGATCATCAATTACTCCTTATGTTTTTAAAGCTCTGATTTCTATTGTTAACTCTAGATTTTCTAAAGTAAAAACGGGTGGTATATATTCATAACCTAAACATAGTATGTTGAATCTCCAACCTCATCATAATAATAGGGAGTGCAATTAATCCCTTCCAGGTATGGGTTCCCCATCTGGTATAGTGGTTAGTGACGCTGACTGCTGTGCCGTTGGACCCGGGTTTGAATCCCGGAGAAGACATGGATGTTTGAAAATGTATAGTGCCTTCGTGGCGTGTGGTTACTTTAAGTAGCCGTCGTGCCGCAAATCCTTTCGTGAGGGTGGTGGAAGGGGAAGAGAGGTGTTAGGCACCTGACCACGGCCAGAGTATTCTCCTTCAAAATTGGGGTGAAACTGAGCTAAATTGGTCTGTCACCTGTATGGAGCTCAAAGCTACGGCTAATGACAGGCGTCACTTATCCTTTTCCCATGATGAGTTTCGTGTCCCTTGATCTGGCCTTTGCCGATCAGGTGGCATTAGTAACAACAACAACAGGTTCATTTTAATTCTAGACTATAGATAAAAAAATGTCAAAGTTTTTTATGCTTATTTTCCAACATACAAATACTTTTCAATATACATATAGCAAGCACCATTCGTAAGCAAAATTTCCTAGACATTAATGTAAAAAAAAATCTGTTTAAATAAATGAGTAATTTACTTGCAATGTTCGTTTTTTATATGGTAGAAATCATTAGAATTTGCAATCACAATTTTTACTTACTATAAAGCTTAGAATACTTGGCTTTTTCATAAATTACAAATATAAATTACATCTTTTCCATTTACATAAATGATTACGAAATTATTAATCAAAATTTGATCAAGCGTGATAAATTCGAAAACAAGGTACTGTACACAGCCCAACATCGCAATCTGGATAATAGAATCTTGTTTCTTTTATCTTCTTCCCTTTACTGTCTTGTTTTGAGCTGCAAATAATACACTGTCGCGTTGGATTAATTTTCTTCTCAGTTGGGAGAATGTAGTCAACAAAGTGTCTTTCAGCAAGCTCAAAGGGGAGTGGTCAGCAGAAGGACGTCCTATATTTTGCAGAAAATTTCCAATTTTTTCAATTATTTGAAACCATAAAAAGCACATGTGAAATTATTCGTGACAGACCGATTGCACAGTGTAAATTTTCACAGTGCCCGAGTGACACTCGGGATGAACTAGGATGACCCGTTTCTTCTGGACGAGCTCATTTCGGGAAAAGCCGGGTAGGGGTAATTTTAATATTACAAAAAAAGATCTATATATGGTCAAAAATTAGGTTAGGTTTTTCTTATCGACTTACACTTTAATGTTAACTGTAGATAAGTACTAATTCGTACGCGTTTTATTCTAGAGTCAGAGTTATTCGAGAGTGCATTCGTATTCGAATAAACAAGTTTAGCTATGAAATACGCCTTTTAGGTAAAACTTGGAGGCCAGAATTTTATGGCTGTTTCCACCAAAAGTAAAGTGGACATGAAATAAGTGAGAGTTTGTCGACTTGTGATAGGTCCTTCTACCGTATTTTTTAAACTTTATTGTATTTTTCGAATTAGAATATTGCAACACTTTAATTTTGTTCTCTCATCTATTTTTAAAACAAATAATAATAACATGTTTTCAAAAATGTTTCAATAATAGCACTTTGATATTTAGTAACGTCCGAGATGTGCGAAAATTGCCTATCTCACCTAGCTTGTCATATGCGTGACACAATTTTAAATATTTCTCACTATTTTCTCAAACTGTTACTTGATATAATTTTATTAGATGTATACTATTAAAACGAGTATTTTTTTAATCAAATATGCGTGATTGTGCTTAAAACTGTTGGGAACTCTGTTGCCTACACTGAATACAAATAAAAAAATTTAAGAGAATAGCAATTTTTATGTTCTAATTTTTTTCTTTTTTACTCAAACTCCCCAATTGTGTGAAAAGTATATAATTATTAGCATAGTTACCTAGTGATATCTTATCAAAATTTAATTCAAATGAATACTAAACAACAAAAAACAAATAGTTCTAATTCAAGGACGATTTCTTGCTTTATTTTATTTTGATTATAATATACTTTTATTCTACAAAAAATAAATAAATAAATAAATAAAAAAATTTTGGATTCAAAAGCACAAATACTCTTTTGATGTATTTACAATAAAAAAACTGTTGCTTATAATACAATTATAATGATACTCATAGGGTATTTTTAATTCGAAAATGAAATTTTAAATGTTCAAACATTCTTAATATAAAAAAGGGCTTGCTTTGACAAATGTACAAATTGTACTGTTAAATTAGCCTTCTATATATTACCATTTTCTTACATACAATAAATACTTCTCTTAGAATTTTAGGTTCTTCTTCCTCCTTTGTACCTTTACATAACTATTCTCGACATATACATGCGAATGGCTAAATATACATAGAGAGAAACAAAATTGGTAGTGACAATATTTAAAACACACTTGAAAATGTTATAGCATGCTATTAAATCTAATTTGAAGGGATAGGAGTCCTTGGACAATAATAAAGTTAGTATTCATTGCTTCCAATCTTTTTTTTTGTATTATTTCTTTAAAATTCGGCAACAGTTCACGAACCTCCCATAGAGTTCTATTATTTTTTATTACAAATGCAGTTTTAATCAATGTTCAATAAATAAGATTCAGTTTTAGATTTGGATCCTTTATAAATCTGAGATCATGTCAATGCTTTTAAGATTTTTGAATTTCTGATAAAAACATATGGCATATGCTTTAAAATTTAATGAATTATTTAAAATGTAATGTACCTGAAAATAGCTGATAAACCATAATTATAACCGTTCGACTGTATCTATATTTAGAGAAGATATATATTTAATCCTTAAAAGCTTATGTATTAAATTCATTGTATGTATTGCATGACTGCATGGTTAAAATTTAATTTGTTTTCATTCTGAAATTCCAATCAAAGAATTGATAAAACTTTAATATACATGAAGTTTAATTATTTCTTCAAATATACAGCAAAAATCAGCCTTCAACAAAAGTGTAAGTAAAAGTATTTATATTCTGAGATGTACTGATGTCTGCAATATCTGGAATAACGAATTTATACTAACAAGTTAGATAATTTAAAAGAGCATGAGAAGTTATAAGATTACTATACCTTTTCAAATATCATCATTGTTCATACATTGTTAAAAAAAATAGGGGAGGATATGGATTCAATGAAATCACGCAAATATTTCTTCTGATAAGTAATTAAAAACAAAACATCCATAATCTAACAGAAAGAACATAGTCTGTAGACGAAAACAAAAGAAAAAAACTTCATATGCAAATCAACTTATTTCGTAGAAACTGTTGCTCGTTGTCGCAGTGGTGAAATGCAAACCTTTCGGCTGTTCTTTTGAGAAGGGACTGGAAAATGTCAGGGCAACGTGATCTGGTTCATTGCTTGGTGTGCTATCAGGAGGCTGAAATACCTGTAAACACAAAGCACAGTAGCGGATTCTGTTGGAGTGGCAAGAAGTGTCATTGCAAGACTGTGGAATCGATTCTAAGAAACAGAGCATGTTCGTCGTGAGCCAGGACGTCGTTCATGTGCTACAACAGCGATATATCCTGTTAACCACTCATCTAGACAGAGCTGCCAATGTGACACAAATTCAAAGAAAATTGTTTTGGCAACAGGATGAAGGGTCTCAAATCAAACAACCCAAAATGGGTTTCATGCGGGTAGTCTGTATGCATGTAGGCCAATGGTGAGTATTGTTTGACAGCAAGACACAGTGTGGCCCAAAGAATGTGGGCTGCAGAGAATCGAGATTGGATTCAAAGTGACTGTAGTCAAGTGCTGTTAGCGGATGAGTCCGGACACAGTTTACAGTGAGACCCCAGACATGGTCTGGTAGCACGGGAAAGGGGCACTTGAAACAACCCAATATTCGCTCAGAAAAGATCCTGTTACAGACTAAGTGATTTGATGGTATAGGCTGGTATCAGCATAGGCAGACGTACTGACCTTCATATGATACCGAATCATAATTTGACGTCTCAGAGGTATGCAAATGAGATCCTAAGACTCCATGTCGTATCATACGGTCTTTCTTTTAATGTAGGATAATGCCAGGAATATTACAACTCGTCTTGTGAAGAACTTTATTGAAGCTGAAAAAGTACAGCGTTTTGGGTGGCTAGCATGTTCTCTTGATCTAAATCTTATCCAGTATGCTTGAGATTCATTCGAAAGACACATTCAGCGAGATTACTACCATCGCTTATGTTCCGGGACGTGGAAATTGCATTTCCTGAAAAGTGGAACAGTATTTCCCAAAATCTCACCGATAACCACGTCACATTCATGCTAAACAGGCAGTTTAGGGGGACCACACATCATATTACCCATCCTAAATCAATTCTAAGCAATCAGCTTTTTTTTGGCATTTACATGTAACCAAATTGTTGGCCTGAAGCATCATTTCATGTTTTTGTACCATTCCAAAGAATTAAATTTCCTGTGCAATTTCCTTTTGCTTTTTCTTGTTGTGTATTACGTTTTCTTACACTTGTACTCTCCAATTCACGGCTATCGTACTTCGGTTCTTTCCTTCTTTTTTTCTTTTTTTATGCTTTGTTCCCTTAATTTTTTTTCCTAACCAGTGTAGAACTTGAATCGTCACTAAATCTGTGTGCTATTTTAGAACGGTATTAATACGAAATCAATGATCTAAATTAGTGATTCCAAAACTTATCGTGCCCACATACACCTTTTAATACGAAAAACTTGCCCATGAACACTTGAGTGAAATAACTATATTTTAATGTTTAATAATAGAAAATTATTAAATTTAAGTTTAATGCCGTGAATGATAAATATTGACATAAAAATAAAATATAAATAAATTCTTGTGATATATGAAAATGTATTTATTTAAAGTAAAACTTCTGATCTTAAATATAAAGACATTTTTCCCCATGAGATGTGTGAGCCTTATAAGATGATACGAGATTATTTTTCCTCAAATTTATATTGTACTGGTTTCTGCTGCATTGGATGGCTAAGAAACTCATGTTCTAATTGCAAGATTGCTTTCCCTCTTAGACTTTTTCATGTAATTTTACAACTACTCACTCAAAAATTCTCAGTGTTGAACAGTTTGGATTTGTCACAATATGAGTTTTACACTTTTAGGGCATTTAAGACAGTATTATGTTTCCGTTCGAATTTGAAGTGAAGAAAGCATTGAAGGACTTCTTCAAAAATGAACCACGATCTTTCTTCTGTGAAGACATAAATCTGCTGTCAAAGCGATGTGAACACAGTTGAAACACCCACGAGAATTTCTTATGATTTCCAGTATTGGTATTCTTTATTCAACTTGGCCACTTTTCATTTGGGAAACCCTTATATATATATATTTTTTTTACTTACAAACCCACCGGGCGAGTGGGTGAATGAGAGTCATATGAACGTTATATAAATAAGCAACAAGAGGTTGTGACGATTGAGATAAATAACGGTAGCGTGATATTGATTAATGTAAATAATTAGTTTATTTACGTTGCAACTGATTATACACTGTAGTTACTGGTTATACATTGAAGTTATTAAAGTTATTAAAAGATTATTAGAGTTCAAATAAAGTGTTTTGTGAGAGGAGAGTTCTCTTCCGACGTCCGTTCACTTCGAAGGTTCAAGGCATCTCTGGTTCTCCCTCTCTCTTTTTGGAGATGAGTGGTAGGCGCCTCTTTTTTAACATCTTGTTACATCCTGGTAGTGGTGGAAAGGGGTCTTCGTGGATCAAGGGTTTGCGGGGGAGGTCCAAGGCGTTCCACGCAATAATTTTAAAATGCAGGTGCAAATGCATGTGTGGTAATCCCTAAAGTCGCCGATTCACAGCTGCGTGGCGGGAAACGTTAGAAGGTCTATTGTTGAAGGATCTCGTAATTCTGAGCCTCGGTCAAGTGGCGAGGATGAAATATGAACTCGTGCCCCTTCTCCTAACTACCACATCACGTCAATGGAAGGACTTTGAGCTCATGAGATTTAACGTGCATCACCTTCCACTTGGCAGTCTTCAGTGGCAATAGGACTTGAGCCCACGAGTTCATGACCATATACCTCTACGCGACCGTGGCCACCCCACAGTGCAAGAGTAGAATACATAGAAAATGATCTAACTATGAAGAAACATGCTTGTAACACTTTTTTAATCACATTAAAAATATATTGCATCAATCTAATTTTGATTTAAAATAATGATTGGTGAATTTTTTGTACCACATTGTTACTGTTTTTACTTCTCTTGAAAGTGATACATGTTACGACAGTCCTGCTCCTTTTACGTAATATTCTTTTTGTGTGTATCGTATGAAAATAGTTACAATTTTTTTCATTTTTTTCTTCCCTTACATTTTACAAATAAAATGAGGATATTTAACAATAAGTTAGAATTAGATTAAATTCGAAATTATAAGGCAGCATATCTCAAAATGTCGGCAGTGCCCCCTAAGGGGTGTGATAACACTAAGTGGGGGGAGCGAGTATATCGAAAATTTCAAAACAAAAGATTATTTTAAAAAATTATTAATTTCTGAAAGGCAGCAAAACAAAATACATTCTGACATAATAAAAAATAAAATACACGTTTACACTGATACAATACACTTATAAATGTATTGGTACTGCATAATGTATTGGACAATTAATTTAACAGTACAAATTTAAAAACAATATTAATAATTACCAGTGGCTCAATGGGCTTGTCATATATAAATTATGTACAGAATTTAGTACATATCTTGATCATTTGTATTGTTCATTTTGTGACGGGCTCACGCGTTTTTTCATTAACATGTCCTTTTGGGTTCTTTGGGGCCAGAATAAATGGCAATTCTTTTCCAACCAACCCGAAAAGTAAAACGTGAATGAAAGATGCAAATTAGGGAGCTTTTAAATAACAGAAGTTTATAGTAAGCGGTGTGGCATTTGGGGAGTATTATGATAGTCCGTGTTGCAAGTGTGAAGAGTATTTCGAGAAGTTAAGTGACAGTCAAGAGAGGTTACCCGTGACTGAGAGCCTTTGGTCAAGGTGCATACAATTGCACTCCAGTGAACCGCAACTTCAGCTAGGATCAGATAGATTGCTATTTCGTTGGACATTAAGATAGGAGTTATCATTTTAATATTCTGATCTGTGTTTACGCGAGTTAGTTATTATTGATAGTGGTCCGGGTTATGTTATTTCGGTATTATATATTGTGTGTTTAGCCACCGTAGTTTCTCTCACATATCATATTGTTACCTAATCTGTTATTGGTTTAAGTTAAGATCTTAATAAAGTAATATTAAGATTATGGCAGCTTCTAGTTCTTCATTTATTCCTACACCTCTATCTTATGCTGATAATCTAGGAGAAGGGCACCCAAGGGGGGCGTCATTACAATTTGTATCAAATATGGAGAGCAATTAACGAGGTACACGAGATATGAGAAGACTTTAAATAATTAGAACCCTTACGTCTATTTAATAGCTCTTACTTCTTAGCTACCTAATCTAGTTTAATTCTTAAGTGACAGATCGTCAACTTAAATATTATAATTATCAGCTACTAAATATCTATGCCTCATTTCAGGTGTAATTAATCATTGCTATCGTTACCTGTCTACTCTAACCTGAAAGTTTCAACTTTATATACGTCTTAATTTGCATGGTCCCGTGTTCTTCTTCGGGAGGAAGCCTTATAATATAACAATTTTTAATATTTCCCAAGAGGATTAGTACTTTACGAGTACGCGGATAGACCCGTCACATACTATATAATTGTAATTGTATTTAGAATTTAAATACTAGCATAGGATTATGCTCATTATTTACAAATATAAATAAGCTTTATTATACCAAAGGCACATTTTTATAATTCGAGAAATTTAGTATCCTCCACAGCAAAAAATGGTGATTAAATTTTTTATATTATACACACAAAAAATATATATATTCATACGCTTTGGTGGATATTACAAAAACAAAAATTAGAAAAACTTAAATTAAAATCGCTATGAGGGATTTCAAGATTCAATTAAAAACCTTTCAATTACGAAAAAAAAAAAAATAGTACCGGTTTTAAAGTTAATCAATAGTCTGGACGGATTTGAAATGTTTTAATCAAATATATATATAAGCCTTCATCATAAAATAGAACTATCTGAAAAAAAAAACTTTTTTTATGGATCCTTTTCAAGAGGTACATTAAAAGCTTTAATTATAGCTGGAGGGTACGTCATAAAAAATACTTATAACCTAAGGGTACTATAAAACGAAATCTTAAGAGAAACTGGGCAAGAACCTTCACAGAAATAAATGAATTTCCAAATGAAACAATTAATTATAATGTTGAGAGTCAAATAAGTAAATAAGTAACATTCTTGTTGGAAAATTGTGGTTAATGTTAATTCGTTAAAATAAAGAACAAAAACTAAGTATGTTCAATATATTGCCTCTTTTCAGAATTTTATTCATAAATATTTAAAAATATTATTAAAAAAAAAAAACTTTTTCCTTGAAAATTATTTTACATACAAGGAATGTTCCGAAAATAAGTTTTGACATTTTTTTTTAGACACGAAAACTTTACTTAACAAAAGAAATACACCATAGCGTTATGAGCCTCACATCTTGCACAATTTTTCGACATAGCCACAACCGATATTGAGACATTCGTTGTAGAGTGCAATCAGTTTGAAGATACCACTCTGGTAAATCCTGGTGTCCTACGATACAAGGAATTGTGGCTCAGCCTGAATCACCTCAGCATTGTTTTGGAAGTTACGTCCATAGAGTGCAATTTTCAGGGCAAGAAATAGGTATGATGAGGCGCTGTTAAGGCTGGACTGATGTGAAGGCTGCACTAAGAAGACTTGATGTTCGCTGTGCTGGAGCCTTGAAAAGCAAAAAAGTAGGTTGGAGAGAATACAAGCGAATCTGGGAGTGGATCTGATAGAGAGTCTGTGTGTGTGTATGTGTGCGAAAAAGAGTGTGTAGGAGCGTACCTCGTGTCTCTTTAAGGGTGGAATATATCACGACTTCAAAAGAAACACGTGACGAAGGCAGAATCATTTCTATTTAGCCATTACCGAGATTATTATTTGGCCATTGGTCCTTGTCCCCTCTCGTTTGGCTGTCTTTGAAGCCGGATATTGGAGTGGGAGCTGCGTCGGTCACTTCTCTGTTGAATGGAAAAAGGGAGGTCAAAAGGTTCACTTGCCCCAGAACTTAAGCATCCATATTGTCCTGTTTTGGGTACCTTCTCACGCGAAACTATATGACCGCTTAGAAGTCATTGGTTCGTTAACAGATAATCGGTACTTTGGTGGAGACCACCACAGGTGAATGTCCGATGGGACAATGCTGTTTTCATTAATGAATGTGGAGGAATGCCTACTTCGACTTTCATCCACAATCTGCCTTCCTTCTATGAACATACAACACCAGTGAGCAACTATTTGACGAGACATGACCTCTTCACATGTGCATGGTTTGTAGATATTATGATAATGAACACTCGAATCCCATGTGCCCATCCATACCAAACAAAAGTAAGCCTTTGCATTGGTTGTCACGTTGTCACTAAACGTCTGCCTGCCATCATGACATGTACTGGAATAATTTTAGACACGCCGGTCTGCTGCTGCTTTCAGCTGCACATGAGTCATTCCTTCTACGCTGAGGCTCCTTCCGTAGTTGAACCAGCAATGAATTAGTTTGCTTATCGTGATTGTTTCTTTACCTGGCTCACAACACATATCTCTTCCCTTTAATCCCATAACTGCCGATTAAAAGTTATGTGATTCGCTTCCCGTTGCCATCGTTTTTACACATAGGCGCGAGTATGCAGTGTATTAGTGGGAATAGAAAAGGCACATATATGCAAATTTATCTCTGAAGGAAGTAAATTCTTCGTAAACAGGTCATTTTTTTGCATTCCAAAGCCTTCGGAGTTGCTTACTGATAGCAGCAGCGCAAAGAAAAGGATCGTATTTCAGAAAGACTTGTATATACGTCCGGGGCACTCAATGCATTAAATGAATGAAACGGATATATACGCTGGCGGCAATTAAGGTGTTGAAAAATAATGAAACTTAGGAGTATTCGTACTTTTAGAACGGTCCTCGTATGATTCATTATGTAATAAAATGCAACGATCCAAATTCCTTATTTGTTTTAATTTTTTTGAAAAAATATTGATAAACACTGACAGTTTTTGAAAATATATAAACTGCCTTTAAATGAAAATATAGGAAATTGATTTCATCCATAATAACATAACCATTCTTTCATCTCTCTCAAACTGGGTGAACCAAGAAGAGAAAGCTTCTCTTTCGTTTCCATTTGAAAAATAAACAAGAACTCGAATTCCAATAAGTTTAACTCAACTCCCAAATAGGACGAGGCTTTTAATGGTTGAAGGATATCCTCTAATTAAAACTGGACTGTGTGAAACATTTAATAGAAAATCAATTGGAACAGGAAAAAGCTGCAATAGCGATAAAAATAGTTCCTACAAGTATATCGATTCCAAATCTCTCTACCCTCTAGATGGAAGAAAGTTTTCAAAAGACTTTGAAAATATGCTACTGGGCAATTACATGGAGTGAAATTGAAGGGTTCTAACTTTATTAACTTTAATATCGATGTTTAAATTAAAGTATGATAGGAATTTACCAAAGGTTTGCAGTTAATATTTATAAAGGTTGTGTTTTTGATTTTATTGATTAGTGAAAGTGTTTATTTTGTGCGTAGGAAAGTTATTACAAGTGACTATATATGTTGTCTTTGTTTGGCCATGTGATTCTGAGAGATAAGTACGCTCTAGTTTTGATTAAAATTCTGGAGAGTTCTAGATTTCGAAACTTGGATAATAATAATTATTATTATTGATTAGGGATTTGGTGAATATTTTACTTTGAAATGGGATATTGATTTAGAAATTGCTGTTTTCCAACACTATTTTTATCAATCAATGGTCCCATTTTTTTTAATAAAGTACTCAATTGAAAGTGAAAGTGTTTAGCCAATTTTCAGACTTTTCTGAAGCTTGTTTAAAAGTCCAGTTATTTTTAATTAGAAATTTTACAGTATCTATAAAAAAAATTTAAAAAAAAACTCTTGAGACTAAGATGCATTATAAATGTTGTTAACATATGTATATACTTACCCACTACGTAAATTAATTAATTTTGTTAATTTGAAGATTAAATATAAAAATGCATCAAACATTAAAATAAATTATTATTTTTTTAGTAGTTCTCTCTTATCTCTATTTTTCTTACACAATAAAATTTATTAATTCAATTTAAATAAATGTTTTAAAACGTTTTATGTTTGCAAACTGCCAAATAAGAATTTATTCTAAGACATTGAGTTCTTTATGCTTTTTTTAAATGGTAGAACATCAATTAAAATGATATGACGTGATATGAATTTCTAAGGAATTAAAGGGAGAATTACTACATATCGGATTTCATCCTCACCACTTCAAAATTGCAAAGCCCATTAATTTTTGCATAGTTTTAATGCTATTGTAAATAAAAATTCATTTAAAAAAACTAGATTTTCAGAACCTAATAATTATCTAGTGCCTCAAATAGAAGTTCTAAAATAAGTACATTTCAAAGAGGTTTGTTTCAGTCAGTTTTTAGTTAGACAAACATATGATCTTTTTTATTACTATGAAATGATTAGATGCTGACGTTAACATTTGATTTTTCGAATACTCTTTTAAACTATATATATAAATTATTCTTATAACTCATAATATTTTTAAAAATTATTTTTTCCAAAAAATTGCATTGCCTGACAATTATTATATATTATCATTTTTACAGTTCTTAAAATCTATATTTACATATTTTTTATACTACTTTAGCATTTTTCAATTCTAATTAAAGTTGAAGTTATGATTTATACCCAGATAATCATTTTAATACATAATCATTTTTAAGATTACTGATGCCAGACGTTTTTTTATTACTCAGTATCATCAGAAAAAATTTAAATCATTAAAAAACTAAAAAAAAAAATGCTACATTAAAACAAAAAAGCATTTAACATCCCTCAAAAGTAAAAATATGCATATTTAGAAAAAAATTTTAAAAAACTATAAACTTCTTATTTTCACACAATAATTTACTTCAGTGATTTTATTGAATAATATTTTTTTGATTTGAGTAAATACAAATATTTCATAATATCAAAATGAGCAATTTTTTATCAGTCGAAATACTATCTGCATTTTAAAATTACAATTTACATTATGTAAAACAAAAGGAAAAAAGAAGTTAAATAAAAACATGTTGGGAAAGAGAAAAACCAGCAGAGAGAAAATCTTTTTTTTTTTATGGTTTATAAATTTTTAGTGTTATTAAGCGAAACATTTAACACTTTCAAACTGTTTTTAAATACAAGAATTTTGCGTAGACTCTTCTTTAACTATGTTATAGCCCTTCCGTGTTTTTTGTAATTTCTATATTTATATTTTTGATCAAATACACTCAATAACAACCGAAATTACTTTGTAAAGATCCAGTTGAAGTGTTTTAAAAATTAATTTTTTTTTTGTTAATACCGAAATTTTTTCTATTTTTTTAAAATTCTGGTCGTGTGTAATTGTTTTTTTTAAAGAAATGTTTACACGAGAAAAATACTTCATATTTACTTCAAATGCCAGGAAAATGACATCATACATCATCACAACACCAACATTATAAATAAAAGAAAATTGTATTATTTTCCATGAAGGAAAAATTAATAAATAAAAACCGATTAAAAGAAGTCCGAAGAAGAAAGTAAAAGGAAAGATTCCATTTAAAAAAGCGATTGGGGTTTCGAACAAAAACTAAATCACGTACAGCGAGACTGCCATCTATCGGTAGAGTTCGGAACCAAGTCGTAAAACCTGTGATCTGTCTTCGATTCGGCTATTTCTCCCGCCAGTAAAGCCTAAGTACTCGCTAAGAGTTGAACCGAGCATTTGCGAGGGTAACACCGACGAACAGAGCAACTTGCGCCCGGCAAAAGTTCGAAAAAGTTCTTTAAGTAGCTGTCAGCGATGTCGTAGTTCGTTAGATTCTAATCATGTTTTCACAATTTACAAGCATTTTTTCATCTATAAAGAATCTTGTAATTGAGTTTGAAAGAACTTTCTCCTCGTACTGAATTTAGAATGATTCTGCAACGCACGTAATTGTAATTATCGTTTGAAAAGTTAGTACCGAAGTTGAGGTAAGTTGTTTTAACTTTTAGAATTTTGTGCACTTTTTTTTTAGTTGATTAACTTGAATAATGAGTTGTTAATGAACCTTCATTGGCGTTGATTTTAATTTTTCTTCCACAAATATTGTAAAGATATTCAGATGTTCGATACTTTTACTCTTGTTAAAAAGTATGGAATATTTTTTTTTTCTTTTTTTTGGCCAACGGCATTATAAATTAATTAATGTTTGGTTGTGGTAAAATATATGTGTGTATTAGTTGTGGTTCTTTCGAAAGTTTTAAAAAGTTTAAAATTTAATTTAATCAAGTATATGCTATATTCACATTTCTGAAACACAGCTTAAGCCTTAACATAGCTTAGTTATATTTAAGTATAACTGAATTTTTTTTTTGTAGTTTAATATTTTAACTAGATTTATTGATAAGGATAAACTTAAATATAGTAATTTAAAATACTTTTGAATTTTTCCTATAATTTAAAAATAGCTTTTAATATTAATAAATGTATTGCAAAAATATGAAATTTTAAAAATACATACAAATTTTGGTTTTTAACTTCTGTAGGATTTTAAACCGAAAGATTTTAATATGAACATTTTAAAAAAATCTCTAATTTTAACTTTATTTGTGTAGTTTGTTTCGAAATGTTTATAACAAATTTCCATAATGTAAATGTGATGGAATACATTTAAAACCGTTAATAATTAAAATTGTTGTAATTTAGTACATTTTTTTAAAATTCAAATACTATGTAAGATAAATTTACAACATTAGTAATATTTAAAAATAGTATAATGAATGAGATAAAAGTGTTTTTAAAACTAGGTTTACCCAATCTGTTGGGAAAACCAACATATTATTCGAAAAATTTGTCCAAAACGTGATTGCAAATCTCGTGGGAAAAAAGATAAGTTGTAATCCGAATTGTGTTTGTAAATATTACAAAAGTAAAAAAAATTAAATTATCTTCAACAGTTAGAATTCAACATTTCAAAATAAAGAATACGCAATTATTCATTTAAAATTTGTTAATTGCAACTCTTTCTATACATGTAACAGATATTTTCTGACATTTGCAGATTTTAAAACTTCCAAAATTCTCAAGTTCAACTTTTATGTTTAAATATGTGTACGTTATTATATAGTCATGATCTCTGAATTTTTTCCTGTTATCCCCAAAAAAAATCTGAAACGTAAAAATATATATATACGGTAAATTAAACGAAAATAAAAATTATCTAATGTTAAAGGTTAAAAATAAAATCGGTTGTACTGGATGAAACAATTGCACAATTAAATCTGAAAAAGGCATAATTATTTGTAACTGAAAATTCGATTCATACTAAGTATTTGAATTTAAAATTTATTTTATAATTTTGGGACATTTTATTCATTAAAATGTCCACTATTAAAGTTTCTACAATAATGAAAATTTCGTAATCTATTTCTATTCCGCAGTTTAGCTTCAAGATTGGTTTATCAAAAATTCCTTATAAATGTCATAGTATGTTTTAATACACCTTGCTACCCTCGTTTGTAATTACAGCAACATGTTGATGCTGCTTTTGTCTAAGATCGTATTAAGAAATGCAGTTCAGTGATTAAAGGTCAAATTCAGTTGTGATATTTTACCATATAAATATTCATTGTAACTCTAAGCCCATACTTTTTCCAGTAGGATTAAATATTAGTTTTTTTGTTTTTTAATAACGGGATCATCAGTTTGATTAACATGGAATTGCTGTTAGAAACATATGCTTTGAATTTGAAAGTTTTATTTTTGAAAAAGTATATTTTACCTTTTTTGTTATAAATCATAATGCATAGCATGAGATGTTTTTAAGTGAATATATAATAAAAAGTGTTAAGAATCAAAAATACTTCCATATGATCGCAATGATTATTGAGGTTACAGCTCTTGATTTCCCAATCTGTTAAAACTAAACTTTATTTGCTTATTTTTTTGTATACACCATCATGTCAATTAACGATTTTTATGATCTTATAGAAAAACGTATAAAATCTTAAATGTTTGATTCATTATCTGAAGAGCTAAATGGGTTGAAGATATGCAATTCCTGAAATCATTTAAATTAAGACGGAAATCCATTCTTAAATAAAAATTCTAGAAACCAATTTTTTCGCTTGAATTAATAGGATTGTTGTTCTTTAGCATAAATAACGTTTAAAAAATACTCATTTTAAGATTGTGCGGAATTTTGTAGGAAAAATTATTGTTCAGGGCGTCGATCCTAATACATAATCATATCTCAGAATCGAATCGCAAATAACAATCTACACACTTTTTGAGTCAAATCAGTCCTAATGATGACTTTTTTCGTGTTTATTTGACGTTTAAATCGCCCTTTTTATCTAGTTGTACTTTTTTTTTTTTTTAAAGAAAGCATTTTCACGGATTTGTAAACAGTAATTGCAAAAAAAAATGATTGAAGTATTTAAACTGCTATTTATAGAGTAGTAAATATTAAGTTTTAATCACTGCTTTTAGAGACTATATTTGCAATAACGCGAAAAATTTAAATAACTAAATCCAAAGAAAGCTGTTACTACAAAAAATGTTTTATTTGTATTTTTAAAGTAGAATATGGCAATAACTGATTTAATGTTCTTTGATTCGAACATGATCTACACATTCTCGAATGTTTTAGGAAAGCCACTTTTTTATTAATAGCGTAATAAGTACTCTTCTATCCATTTTATATTCTATAGGATTTTGTTTAATAATATAAACATAAAAAGGAAAGGGTGATGAACCGTACGACTGGTTAAACCCCACTTCATTGCGAAGCAGTCCTCAGTCTGTAATGTTTATAATACTGCGGTATCCCTGTCTTTATAGCTTCCTAAATGTCAATTGTCTGCTTGAATCTTTAGTATTCAACTCATTTTTGCCTCTCTAGTACAGGTTATTAAAAATTATATAATGGTGTTCTTGCGATTATTTTCGTTTTTTTTTGGGGGGGAGGGGGTACATGATCAAAAAAAGCTTGGAGTACCGTGATCGTAAGAGCCAATTCACTATCCTATACAAATTTACCTCATGCATTGTGTATCTGTGCTTAAATAATGCTTAATTGCTGATATATAATATATGTAAAAAATATAGATCATACATCAAACGGAGAAAATATTGTTAGTTGTTACTTTAAAAAATGTCATTCACTTGTACAAGTAATGCGTTCAGTGGCGTACACAAAGGGGGGATTCGACAGTGAGGTAAAGTACACCACCGCATCGCGGGGGGTCCTAAGATTATGGTTTTGCCGGCCTTTGTAAGATCCAGCTTGGGGCCATAAACCTGACTTTGCAGGGGGCCCTAATATTCTCCGTTACGCCAATGGGATTCGATTCCCCCACAAACCAACAAATTTTTAATTTTTACCATAGAGAATACCCTTTGACGCTTTCGTTCACGTGATTTTGGAATGTAAGCTTTTATATAAGAGGTCTGTGTACGCCACTGAATTTGTTCAATTATTTTGCGAATTGCTAATCAATAAACTAAAATAGGTAAAAAAGAAGAGATACGGTTCACTATTATCAAAATTCTTTTAAAAAAGAAAACTGGCATTGATTCGTTTCTGTTTATGTTAACACATCTTAATTCTGTCAATGTCAGTTCTATCTCTACATTATCATCTAATACGATTAACACCTGTTCACATCATTTTTGAAGGAATCCATCACTCAACTGGAGTACTTACGAGATATATCGCATGAGATAGCGATAATAAGGAGGAACAACGAGGTTAGAGCCGTTTCCTGACCTATTAAAATGTGTATGTTATGACACGAGATTTTTTTTTCTGATACTCGATCTCTGAAGGCCATGGAAACGGATGTCCCGTGTTTTTGCTATTTTGGTGTGCCTTAGCTTGAATTCTTTCGCACTTAAATATAAGCGCATGTATCGGATTGAGCACTTAAAAAGAGTACTTACGATTCATTTGACATATAAAAAATATTCGAAGAACTGAAAATATTCAACAAATAAGGTTTTGCATTATACAATAATTAAATTTTTGAGTCGCTTGAATATATATATAAACTATTTTTTTATGTATATAATTGTATTGTTTTTGTAACATGGAACTTGAAAAACTATGAAATGCTTCACCTTATGAAATTCACAAAAGGAATTGTTTCATTGCATGCTAGTTAAAATGCTATATTAAGGCTATTTTTAGGTTAATGTTAAGGAATAGGACCCGAATTCGGAACATTTTTTCAGATATAAAAAAGAATGATATTCTGTCTTCACTATCCTTTAGAGAGAGCAGCATTTTTTATCATACTTCCCATTTTTAACAGAGTTGATTCATTTTTTTCTGGTATAAATGTGTTTCGCATTTTTTTTAATTCTATACCGTAATGTTAAATTGGCTTTACTTCACGTATTAAAACAAAAAAGTATTCACAGAATATTTTGAAATTTTTAAAAACACTATATTGTTAACAGAGGTACAAGTTATAATATTGCAAATTTCCATGGAAATTAGGTCATTTTTCTGTTTGAAAATGTTTAGTTGGAGCTCTCGTACTTTTACCGAAAACAGCCGTAACAGTAATAAATGAGTTGTTACCAGATACTTTTCAAAATGTATGCAGCTATTTTGCAATTTTATGGGAACTATAAGTAGCGACTATAGTATTTTCGTTATGAGATTGTGACCAACGAATCGTGGGTTCGTGTCCACTAAATGAATATTGGCTAAGGGTGA
Source organism: Trichonephila inaurata madagascariensis (assembly GCA_019973955.1). Classification (NCBI taxonomy): domain Eukaryota; kingdom Metazoa; phylum Arthropoda; class Arachnida; order Araneae; family Nephilidae; genus Trichonephila; species Trichonephila inaurata. Next base: position 59,876 of record BMAV01012897.1, read on the forward strand.
GTCTGTTGTATTTCTAATCTTAAATTTCTCATATTGGCCTAGTATAAAAAATTTTATGAATGAAATATTGAACGATGGAATTTCTATGTGTAATTTAAAACTATGAAATAGTTAATAATAACCCACTAAGAGAGTGGGATGTTTTAATCACTTTTGTCCCAAGGTAATTTTTGTAAATAATGTAAAAAAGATCTGTTATCTTGGATGAATTCTCCTCTAACGAATTAAATATTTTATGCATATCGAATACGTACAGAAAAGTTTATCGAGAAATGATTAACATGAGGAAATGTGTGTGTGTGATAAAAAAATGTATGTTTATAAATAAATATTGCTTAGATATATTATAAAAGAGCCAGTCAACAGCAAAAGTAAAATTAATATAAATCTTTGGCCTTGAATATTACAGACCAAAGTTGGTTCTCCCGTATGTATTTTTTACCAATTTAATTAAAATAAAAATGAACCATCTGAATGGTATGGGTAACTACTGAATATATGCACTGAGAGAGAAGAAAAAGAACAGAAAAGGCATAAAAAAATTTTAAATATTGCAACTATAATCCACATTTATAGTAAAACAAATACATATAAAAATACATTCAAGTTCAAAAATGTCATGGAACTGCAGTAGTTCAATGGTTAACGATATGAGACTTGAGACCAGCAATGCTTGAACTGAATCTTGATTTTTTTTTTAAAAAAGGCATTTTCTAAATAATGGAGCTACTTTGCGTAACTAAGTAATATAAAATTTTAAATTTTTCACACAAAACAGCAGAAATTTGGGGAAGAAGTCATTATCTTAGGTACTGGTTTCTTCATTTGAGCGTGGCCGCGGTAGCCGAGTGGTATAGGTATCGGATCGTGGCTTGCCTTGTCACGATTTCGAGCCCTGTACCACTAAAGACCCGCCGTGTAGGGCTGCGATGCACGTTAAATCTGTCGAAAGCTGAAACGTCCTCCCGTTGGTGGGGTGTGGTAGTTAGGAGAGGGGGTGCCAGCTCAGGTGTCGTCCACGTCACTTGCCCCTGGTTCAAAATTACGTGGTCCGTCGCTAAAAGCCCTGGTGTAGCTTAACAGTGCGACGTTAATATTCAATCAATAATCCATCATTTGAGCAAAATTCAAATGCTTCACAAATACTCCTCCTTAATATAGATTAAAAATTGCCGATTAATTCTTCAAAATTATATATATAGAAAGTTGAATACAATGTTTTAAAAGATGGTTTAAGCATATAAAAAAACAAAACAAAAAAAGCATATACATTTCAGTAAAATATTTGTGTCCGAACTTCATGAAATGTATGATTCAGAAACAACTTCTAGATTTTTAGAATACTTTGAAATATAATTCTAATATCTATTATAATAAAACTTTTTTATACAATTATATTAATTGGAAGCCAGTCAAATGCCTGTTATATTCTTTAACAAACTTGTGTATTTTTCTTATTGCACTTCGATTGATTTAAAAGGGCTGCGGTAGCCCAGTGGTTAAGGTATCGGACCATGGCAGGCATGTCATGAGTTCGAGCCCCGTACCACTAAAGACCCGCCGTGTAGGGCAGCGATGCACGTTAAATCTGTCGAGAGCTGAAACGTCCTCCCGTTGGTGTGGTGTGGTAGTTAGGAGAGGGGGGTGCCAACTCAGGTGTCGTCCACGTCACTTGACCATGGTTCAAAATTACGTGGTCCGTCGCCAAAAGCCCTCGTGTAGCTGAACAGTGCGACGTTAATATTCACTCACTCACTCGATTGATTTAAAATCAGAAGTTCTGCCTATTCTGATTGCGATGCTGTTGGAAATTCAATCTGGGTTTGATTTTTCATTCCTTATAAAATAAATTTTAATCTTACAAAAACTAAATATGGGATACTAGATAAGAAATATATTAAATTATTTAGTTATAGATGGGACCACAATAAGTATAGCTGGTCATAGAGAAAATCTACGGGATAATTTATCTGCCCTTACTAATTAAAAAGGAAGCTTCTAACTTGAAATTTGCTCTTGAGGCCCTGGAGGAATAATGTAAGCCCTCTTCATGGCGCCCTTAGGATCCCCCGTTAGGATCACCGTACAGAGTTTCCTCAAATTTCAAATAGTGCTCTTCAAAATTTCTTGACTATCATTGTTTTGAAAGGTAGCTGCAAGAGATACGGCTCAACGATTTTTTTTTTATGTTTATAGATCTATTTCTTCAAACGAAGTGTCCAGAAGTTCGTTCATATTTTTTGGAAAATACATTTGCAGTGCATCTGTTTAGAAGTTGTAGTGCTCGTCACTTCAAAGTACGATGTTAATAAACAAAAAAACAACAACAAAAAAACTTTCTTATGTAATACTACTTTTTTTATGTCAAATTTCGAAAAAATTTTCTCTTTACTTTGAATTTTCAAAATAATGAGACCGTATAAAAATGAAAAAAATGAATCCCGTGTTATCGTGTGTATATTGTGCAAAATAACAAAGAGAAAACTTCGTTAAAAAATGTATTTATACAGTATAAAATGATTCACTTTCATATGTATGTATTTCGTTTTAGGCAAAAAATTGCATTTTAGAATGCTCTTATATATATATATTACATTTATTACCATTCCATAGAATAATCAAGATTCAATTATTTTTCCGTATGCCGCACCACTATGGGAAGGAAATATTTAGTCTTTTATACGTTAGAAAATGCATCATTTTTTTTTACGCTTATTAAATTCTAATCTTTCAAACTTTATGAATTATTTATATCCGAAAGTTTTATTAAATTTAAAATTTTTTATATGAGAAGGTGGAACTTGCATAATTTTATCTTAATTGTTGAACAGAAAGGGTTCATTGATGAAATTGCCGTGACCCTTTTTTCAAGATCATGGATACTTGACTCGTAATACTGAATTATGAAACGTAGATTAGTAATATTTTTGGAATTGCGCTACCTTCCAAACGCCTTTTTTTTTTTTCAACTATTACCTAATATATCAACACTTATTTACATGCCATATATTTGAGAAGCAAAGTATCAACCCAAATCATTCTTCTTACTTAACAAGGGTTCGATATCTTAAAATCCAGAGCTCTTTGGAATCGCTGGAGGCCAGTGGTTAAGGTTGCAATCTTTGACTGGAAAAGTAAAAATAGATTACCGATGGAAAAACTTGAGGGATACTATTTACTTTAAGCCAATAAAATGCTTTAACATTCGAAAATGTTCAAATGATGCTCTATGCAAGCTAAGAAAGCGAGATACCGATCCACATCACTAACAAAAATAAAACCCGGTCATCAAAAAGATTCCATGCAGTTATAAAGCGTAGTTAATTCAAGCCAAGTAACCATCCAGCCATTATATCACAACTAATTAGAACGCAGCGTTAATTAAAGTAATGATTACATGAGCAAAAGTGAGATTAAACGTCTTTATATAATTTAAATATAAATCGCGAATCGAATTAAACTATAAATCTTAAATGATTAGCTTTGATAAATATTTATTTTTACTTTAAACATTTATAATCATATAATTAATATTCTATAGATGAAAAACATACAATATTGAAATAAACTCAATGTGTTGTGTGTATATTAACTGAAATAGTGAAGACATTATGCATAAAACATTAGCACAAAGCTGAATGATTCTGAGCAGACCTGATTAATATGTATGAACCAAGTTATGTATCTAATTCTATGATTCATGATATATAGCCCATGGTAAATACGTTTTGTATTTTAATACTGCAGGCACTGCTCATTTTATAAGGGATAATATATAAAATCATTTGTGTGACCTTGTTAAGAGTACATATAGTGGGGAATATGGGTATTATTACTTATGAACTGGATTATATTTTTTATACTATGGAGTTTTAATTTCAAATGACATTTTGGCTATTTAAAGCAAAATATTTGATTACTCAAAAACTAGCAAAAAATATACAAAATATTAAAATTAGAATAATCAAATCGACAAAGCACAAAAATCAAACTCTTTAAAAATAGTTTAAATTTAAAAAGTAATTATATATATAAATTCATTGTGTCGAATAAATCTTGATTACATTTAGAATAACAGTATAAACGTTAAAAATAGTTATATATATACGTTGTGTCGGGGAAAAAAGGTGTTGCAGATATTTGCATTCATGATGGCACACAATTTGGATCCCCCATTTCGAAAAAGGTGTAATCTTAGGCTATCACATAAATGATCGAAGCACATATTCGGCATTGCCAGCGAGTTAAGGTACTTTAAATTGACAGTGATTTACTAGAGAAAGATGACTGACATATTATGGTCCAACCCAGTAGACGCAAGACTTTGGGGCGTTTGAGACCAAAGGGTGCTGTCCAGAACTATTCAGATAAAACGCACCTTCAACTGTATTCTCGAGGGGTTTCAAAAAGTATCTGGAAACGTTTTTTTTTTTTTTTTTTGGTTATTCATCCAAGAGGAAAGGCATCTCGTTGCGATTAACACCCGCCCACAAGCTTTTGATCATGAACCTAACACATCTCGGCTATTGTGGTGCAAAGCCCAGGTGCAGTGGATTATAGAACAATGGAAATTGGTTCTCTGGAGCGACTAATCTTGGAAAGTGTTTCCTCGAAACGTGTAGTGCCGACCGTGAAGTTCTGCCTAGGGTTATGTCAAAAGGACGTTTCTCTTAGAATAGCCTGGGAATTTTGATCGTAATACATAGTACGCTGAGAATGCCAATAATTACTGTGCCTTTTTAGATGACCATGGGCTTCCTATGTTGTATTCATTTTACATGTTGGACCACAACTGTCTTCAGAATAACACTAACTATAATGTTGCGAGGTCCACCACATGGCTTGGTATGATGACGATGCGGTTCAGCGATGGAACCAGCTGACACAGAATACGATCCTTAACCTTATAGAGCACCTATGGAACGAATTAAAATGGGACTCTGCCATCTAAAATCAGTCGATGAATTGACCTGACTTTTCTTAGACGAGTGGAAGAAAAATAACTATTTCTGCAGTAAAGCATCCGATCGGTTGAAATTATGTACCGGAAGGTCATTACTTTTGAAGGCTACACAAACTATTGATGATTAGGGAACATTTCCCCCCTTATTTCCCTCGGTTGTACTAGTACTTAGTATATATAATATGCAGTTTTATAAATGACGCAAATAATATTCTAAACCTTATTTTTTGACTGAAATTTTATGTATTAATATAACCCGTTAACATTAAGCTCGAGTATCCATTGTATGCAATGTTTCATTGCGTTGATTTATATCCGGGGTGGGCATTAAGTCGATCGCGATCGACCGATGGACCTCCAAGACATTTTGGGGTGACCGCTTTCACTAAGACCTAATAATCATTCCATCATGCGAAGGTCTAGAAAAACGTATTCGAATCTAAGCCACCGTCGATTCTAAGTAGAACCCCAAATTCTCAACAAGATTTAGTGAAAGTTGAAAAATAGTCTAAAATGGTTTATCGATATCCAATTTTACGAAATTATAATAATTTTAAAAGGAAAACTAATAAAAAAAAAAAAGAAGTGAATAATTATTTTATCAGTATTATAAACTTTTAAATACATGCATGAAGCTGTAATTGCTCTATATTCCCCATTCAACAATTTTTTTCCCTTCATGCCCAATTTTCAGTTGCATTAGAATTGGGGAAAAATGCGGCTTAGATTCGAGTAAATACGGAATTTTAAAAAATACGGAGGAAAAAAAATCGAATTATAAGAGAAAATTTCGTTGAATAGAAAACGCACTTCGCTATTTGGAGGTCATTTTACGACGAGAATCATAAACTGATCTTGGTTTCAGGAAAAAGTTCACTAAATAGAGAAATTCGTAAAATGGAAGTCCAACTGTCTTGTATACTTTCTTTTAGCTCACTACACCTCCACCATTAGGTGGACCGAAACACCTTGAAAAAATTAGAAGTAGCCCGTACCCTGGAAAAGTCTGCCCACCCCTGATTTATATAAATATATTTTTTTGAAATGTGTCAGTTTTTTCACGAAAACTATTAAAGTATATGTAATACTTAATTGTTCTCATTCATGGGGTAGTTAGGAAAGGGGGGTGCCAGCTCAGGTGTCGTCCACGTCACTTGACCATGGTTCAAAATTACGTGGTCCGTCGCCAAAACCCTCGTGTAGCTAAAACAGTGCGACGTTAATAATCAATCAATCAATCTCATTCATGGAACTAAATAGAAATTCGTTCGTATTCCGCATATTGTTCAAGAGGTTGCTTCTAATAATTAATTCTCGTAGTTATTTATAAGCAGCTAATAAATGAGATTTAAACCATAATGCTAAGTTTATAGTTTAATCAATGTACATTTTATGCGAAAATAATGCATTATTAAGAACTTGCTGCTAAATTTCATAAGACTGAGATGAAGGTATGAAGAAAAAAATTCTTGAGTGATTAATGTGCGAAGAAGCATTAAAGCCCTAAGAGATGGGACTCTTTATTAGTTAGTCCAGAGAATTATGTGGGATAGAGAGGAGAGGAAAGGAATCTGTTAAAAGTACTGCGTCAAGAGTCTAGTCCTTGTCTTTTTATTAATATTAATTAGAATATAATTACATATTTTATAAAGAAACTTTCAATTCTAACAGAGTATATTATCTTAGATTTTAATACACAAAAACATTATTTCCTCTTAAAAAGTCATTAATTATTTTTTAAAAAATATTTTTCAGTGGTTAGTAACTTTTGATTTTTGTTTTGAATACATAAGCGTCATATCTCATAATCTGCTGTGGTCGTTGAAACCTAGTGGTAATAAGCATGAATTTGAGCACTATTGGCACTGAGGACCCGCCATGAAGAAGGGCTAATGTTCGTTAAATCTCAAGTTTCTGAATCTTCCCAATAACATGATTTGAAAATGGGGTGCCATCTGAGGTGTCGCTTTCGTCGTTGGATGAGGTTCGAGATTACGTAGCCAATAGCCTTTGTGTTGCTTTCATAGTGCGACGTTAATGAACCCGCACACTCACTCATAATCTCTACGTTTAATTCAATGCATATTTTAATGTTTCATTTGCTTGTTACCCTTTTGGTCTTGAAGGAAGATTAGAACTCAGTACCTTGTGTTCCGTAGCGAGTACTTTAGCCACCACGCCGAAATGATCATCGTAGCATGGAGACTATTACTGGTTATATAGATACCACCGCCACACACTCCCCTGCCAGTGATTCGGTGAATAGGGGTGAATGAACGATACCATAATTATGGCGAGCATGTGGGTTGTTCCGTCATTTTGAGTGTGACGTCATTCGTGTGTAACGGCTTGGTTGCATTTCAGATGGATAAATGGTGCCATGACTGCTGCGCGAAGGTTTTGCGTTTTTTTTGTTCGGCCAGTGAGTGAATATTAACGTCACACTGTTCAGCTACACGAGGACTTTTGGTGATGGACCACGTAATTTTGAACCATGGCCAAGTGACGTGGACGACACCTGAGCTCTCCTAACTACCACACCACATCAACGGAAGGACGTTTCAGCTCTCGACAAATTTAACGTGCATCGCTCCCCTACACGGCGGGTTTTGTTCGGCCAGAGCCACCAATGAAAAAAGATTAGAACTCGGTACTTTCTGTGTTCCGTAAGCAAGTACCTTAGCCACTATGCCAAAATGATCATCGTAGCATTGAGACTATTACTTGCTTATATAAATACCACCGCCCCAGTCTTTAAGCAAAAATAAGACGAAGTTTTGGGAGAGGAAACTAAATTGGTCATAGTTTTTCAGTTCGATTAAGAATATAATTGTTTTATTTATCAGTTTATTTTTCCTACAGTGTCAACAGAAAGTATTTGTAGGCTTTAAAAGGAAGTATTTGGCCACTTTTGAATTTTTGCCAAGATTCAGGTATTAGGGAACTAAACTTGAACTGATGATTCTCCCTAATTATCCCTAATGCTGCTGAAAATCATTTGAAAACTGGCTTAAATAACAACAAAGAGAATATTTGTTTATGTAATAAATTGAGAATACGAATTCTTTCTGAAGAAAAAATAAAATTATAGCTTAGAACAACTAAAAAAACAAGCTTTTATAGTTAATCGAACTAAGTTGCAACTCAGTCGCCAATTTTGGAAATGGGATCTGAAATTGGGAAATCGTTAATCCTGATGATTCTGATCAAGAGTATGGAACAAAATTATTAAATTATCGTATTGCCATCGGTCTTTGACAAGTAAGCAACATTTTGAATTAATCTGACCTTTTAAGGTGGGTAAAAATTGAGTTCAAAGATTACCCGTTGCCTACAAGTGAAGTAAATAAAAGAGTGTTAAGAAATATATATATTTTTTTCATGTTGGTACTTTCCACTATATCGTTTTCATATAATCAAAAAATGATGGGTAGTAATGTAAATCTAGATATGAGGGGTACTAAAAATAATAGGTACTAAGACAAACTAAAATAACAGATGTGTGTGTGTTGGTAATACCAATTTTTGGCTACAATATTCAAACTATTGAAAGAATGAAATTATTCTAATATTTGTTACTTTTATATAAACATTATATACGCCATTGTTTTTATTCCGACTTTCTGATAAGCTTAACAAATTTTCAAGGATATAGACTAACCACTAAATCAAATTTGTCTGCATCTCAATGGATCATGCTCTAAATATAGGATATGTACTTCACCAGACAATAAATTTATGAAGGAGACGTATCACAGAATGTCATACTACTAAAATATCTGAAAATGAACAGCATAGTCGTTTCTGATCTCATTACACCGCCCTCATAGACTTCACTAGAAGTTCCTGGGGGACTTCAGGACAATTCTCAGATTGAGTGGTTTTTCCCTAAGGCGTCGGTGTGGCGCGTCAACCGTTAAAAGTCATATCCTTTGCCTTTTCTCTTCTGCTTAAGCTCCTGTCAATCCCCCGCGCTATAAATCCGGTCGATGCAGGGGGGGGGGGGAAAAATGGTGGGCCCCCCCCCCCCGGGGGTATATAGACAAGATAGGCACTATCCCCAGAAGGGATGAAAAATATTTAATTCCTGCCTTGGGAAATGGGGAGGTGGAAGTGAATCGCGTTTGGGAAGAAGATTTTTGCATCTTTTGCCAGTTATTTTGGAACCACAACGAGGATCGCTTTCAAGATACCAAGAAATGGTGAAATTTCTTACATGAGGAATATTTTGCCGGATCAAG
>BMAV01012897.1:71441-96408 GCA_019973955.1 Trichonephila inaurata madagascariensis
AGCTAATGTATTCACTTCACTATACGATATTTTAATTTTTTTTAAGAAATTTTTTAAGCAACAGAAAATATGCTGGCAAAAAAGACACAATAAGAATGATAAATATTAAGTTAATTCACATTTTAAAAAAAATTATGTATTAATTTACATTTCTATTTGCCTTTTTTTATTCATACATTCTTTCGCTAGTTTTTGCGCGAAAACTTAAAGTATTTGTTTAAATCAGTGTTTCTCAGAGTGTGGGGCGCGTCCCCCTAGGGAGGCATGATAACCCTACAAGGGGCTGCGAGTACGAAAGTCGAAAACAAAAGGTTATTTTTTAAGAAAATTATGAATTTATTGAAAAGAAGCAAAAAAAAAAACATTGACATAATAAAAAATAAAATACACATTTATATTGATATAATACACTTATAAATGTATCAGTACTGCGCAATGTGTTTCATAATTAATTTAACAGAACTCAGTTAAGAACAAGTTTAATAATTATCAGTGACCCTATGGGCATGTCAAAAAATTATATACAAAAACTTAATACTTGACAATTTGTACGGTTTATATAAGTAAAGTCGTATTGTAGCTTTACGTCAAAGTATATTATTATTGAACTCAATGCATTGTTATTGTATGGAGGAGGGGGCGATGAAAAAATATTATTGAAAACTGGTTCGCAAGTATAGAAAGTTTGAGAAGCACTGGTTTAAATACAAATTTTTTTTTGCACTTTTAGATATCATGAAAAAATTGTGTTTTTTATGTATTTATATTTGCTTAGCGACTAGATAATTATCTTATGAATATGTAAAACAGATTTAGATTTATGTGACTATAATTAAAATTTAATTAATGACGCCTCTTAAAGCACATTAGTTATTTAAAGAAAATTTTAGACGGAAATAACAATGGACACGTAACTGCTGGCGATTAAAAATGCAACACGTGGAATAAAAGAAATTTCTGCTTATTGTACGTATATTGTACAACTAAGATGGCTGTAACCCGGTTAGGCAACTGATAGAGCTGGTCTTGAAAAACGGATACAACAAGATCATTCCATGCTGCTTCAAATCTAGGGAACACTCCATCAATGGTACTGACCGGAGAAAACACTCTCAGCAAAATATGTGACCACATGTTTTCAACGGGTGGACAGGGCAATAGCTGAATACCCTCGGGGTAGTGATATGCCTGAAAATGAAAGATAACATGCGTTCTTGAATTATCTTGTTGAATGTCGACATCTACGAGGTCTTGAAGATATAGCACAATTATCGGCCTTGAAATTTGATAAATGTAACGTTCGCTGTTACGAATGTCGATGATGCGAGCAAAAGGGGTTTGTATCTTGTATCCAATGGCTGCCCATACCATCCACCAAATGCAGATCCCTTATAATGGTATCGACGACTAGAAAGGTTCATTTGTTCTCCTTGCCGCTTCTAGAATCGAATATGTCCACCATTATGCTGCACGCACAACCGGAACTTGTCTGAAAAGACGGTGTGGTGCCACTCCTATGTCCAGTTTTGCCGTTGGGTACATCACGATCACCACGCGTCTGTGTGCTGCAACGTCAAAGGAAGCAGTAATGGTCGTTGTGCAACAGCCCGTTCTGTTGCAGACGTCCATTGCACTGTTTGTGCGGATACTTATGCTGCAAACAAGATCATTTCTTACTCAAAGTTTATGACGTACCTGAATGATTCTGAAATTTCGTCTGGCTAACATTTCTGTCCTCTCGAATAAAAGGGGTAGAAATCCGTTGATATTACATGCCGATCAGTTATGACCGTTCTGAACTCATCTATTCTGTATTCGCATCACAGTCATTCGATTACAACCAATGCTAATATCAATATTGTAGAAGGATGAATCTAGGTAAATCATGATCTTTCCTCATTCAAATTCCGACGCGTGTCGGCAACCGTTTCGCCTACTAGGAAGCATAAATTGTTCTTCTCATAAAAAACCAACATTCAGATGCGATTTTAGAATAAGAAACTTATTCCGTATTTTTCCGTTTATAAAAGAGTTTGAAATGGCATTACTTTATTCTCTGCGTAGTTCGATTGTGCTGAAATGCTATCCATTTGCACATCCCAGCATCTTCTTTCTTTCATGTAAATTTGCATCTGTATCGTCTCTTGTTCATGTTGTTGAAATTTAACTGGCCAGCTGTGTAAAATGAAGAATTTTCTATCTTTTTGATCCACATACGCCTTTAGGGACCATTATTTGTATAATATAAGTAACTAGTATAGCACGGATTCATATATCACGGAACGTATCTATCGTGTTATGAGAAAGGGGTCTACTAAACAAAAAATACATATATTTCTCAACATTTGAAGCATATAGATAAAGTAATTCTATTTACATTTAGGAAAAATTCTATTTATTAAACTTATATGTAATTGCTTACGGTAAATGTATGTGTGTCAAAACTTAAATTAAGTTATCCAATTCTTCAAGTTTTTCTAAATTTGAAATGTGCTAACTAGAACGACACAAAAGTTGACAGACCTATTAATTTTGAACCAAGATCACGTTATGGGAATGACCCAAGAACCTATTCATCATTCTCATAAATTTAATATAATACCACGCGTGGCGAATTTTGGAAGGAGTTGATTAATATAATGTTTAGCCTCACTTCAAATTTTAAGCGGAAGGCTGATATACACTGGCAGGGAACAGATTTCGTTGCTATGACCATTTAAATACTGCTGCACCTAAAACTATTTTTATTGCAGATGCAATATATACGTCATACCACTGCTAATTACTTTATACATTATCTGAAAAGGAAACGGAAGATTTTTTATTACCATTGAATAAAAAATGATACTTTTTTTTCCTTGAAGGGGGGGGGATCACTAATTATTTGGTTGATTTCTCTTGACGTATATAAAACCCAGAGTCGTACGTAGACTACTTTTAAGGGAAGGGTTATTAAACAACAGAAGATGGCACCGAGACGTAGTCTTAATGTTAAAAATCAAGAATTTGTTTTTCTTGGGAAGGTATTTAAGCTCCCAAACCTCACCCTTGTGTACACCACTGATGGAACCCCTGATTTAAACCCTTAACTGCCGATTTAAAGTTCCGTGAACCCCCCCCCCCCCCCCCCAATACCACCGTTTTTCACATAGACGCGCGTATGCAGTGTATTAAGGGAAAAGAAAAGGCGCAATTTTTTTCTGAAATAAGACAATCCTTCGAAAACACTGTCAAGGTCATTTTATTGCATTCCAAAGCCTTTGGAATAGTCTTACTGATAGCAGCGCAAAGAAAAGAATCGTATTTCGGAAGGACGGATATATACGTCCGGGGTACATAACGCAGTCGTTTAACGAGACGGATATATACGCCGACAGCACAAGGGGTTAAAAGGTAATGTTTTAGATACACGCGTAAAATTTTTCAGTTTTAAATAGTAAGAAAAACCCCTCTGTGAAATATTTTATACCTAAGCGCACTTTAGTGATCTCTAGACGCATCTATATATTTTAATGCTGTACTAAAATTTTCTTGATGGCGAATGCCAGTATTCCGATATCGAATTGCGCATTTTCGGCCTTACGGAACATAGGGATGGAAGAAAAATAACCCCATGAAGTATCAAGAAACGAAACATACTTTGTATAAATAAGCATGAAAAAGCAGTTTCACATTTTTATTTAGCGGAAAGTATCTGTTTTATGTGCCAAAAGCAATTCGTAACGATGTAAAATGTTTCTCTTTTCTGATAATGATTAAGTATTTGAACGAGAGAAAGTTTGTGTCGATGTTTTCTCATATTACCGTTTCAAGTTATTTTTCGGTACATTAAACTAAATTAATGAAAGCAGGATCGTATTTTTGAACATTTTATCACAAAAAATATATTTGTATGTCTTTACAGGGATAGTGAAAGTTATTTCGATTCATACTAGCTTTATACACCCCACCTCGAAAAACTAGGAATGTGCATTGTGTTTCAAAAATATTCAAGACATTTCTCAGAACGTGTTCTTCAAGCTTTGAGAGAAAACAATGTTGTAGTTTAGTTATTGAAAATGGAAACTTAAATTTCAGTTATGTGATTATACTCGCATTTATCATGTATTACTTAGAATATTCAATGCAATCAGGATTTTCGGCATGAAGAATAAGATTCATAGACTTTCATAAAATCTAAAAATAATGTGCAATAATTAAGTATTTTTTATAATTTAATTTTTGGGGGAAGTGGGATGTTTAGCTTTCAATGATGAAGTAAAAAAACCTCTGATATAAATAACACAGTACCAGACATGAGGAATTGTCTTAAAATGAATCATATTTAGAGCCCCAAACATAGTACTTAACTATGTGTAAAATTCTGTGAAATAAATAAACCTTAAACTACTAAATATTAGTAATTATAAAATGCATTCCACTCTGAAATTTTTTTAAGTATTATCCTTTTAATATCATCTAAGTCCTTTTCAAGCTTGGACAACTGTCATAAGATGACAATTTATTTTATAAGGAGCTTTCAGGGGGGTTAATTTTGTTTCTAGGGTTGAATTTTCTTTAAAATTATACAATCCTAAATCATGCCAGTTACACATACTCCTTAGTCCTGATAGGGATTTCTACAACTTGGATAGTCCCGTTTTGATACGGGAGGCTTATTTCTTCGCCCCGTACCCGCACAGTTCTCTGAGACCGATAGAGCTGGAAACTCAACTCGTTAAACAAAGAAACATAATTTTAGTCATCAACAGTCAAAGGGCATTGCTTAAGATCCCAGGCAAATGCATTGCTTCGTCTGTTGCAGTCATTAATATTACGGAAATGGGTCTTATACTAGGAAAACTTACATCAAGGAGGAATCTTAGTACAGTTCGTATGTGCTGACTCTTGTTAACCCCTTAAGCGTTGAATGTTTTTGCTTAAAACTTTTCAAAAAAGGGTACAATTTTTTTGTTGCATATACTTAAGCATAATACTTAGCAAAATGCGAAAATGGAAGAATTTTGTTTTAATTTTCAGTTTTAAATTCACACACAATTTGAAGAATGGTGTTATACTGAGTCTTACGTTGCAATGGAAACAGAGATAATATCGGCATTTTTGAATTATCTTCCCACTTCCATTTCTTCTCAAGCAACAAATGGCACGTTGCCTTGCCAATCCCTGTTAGTTAACGATCATTTTTAAGAATCTAAATTCCTGCCTTCAATGAAAAATCCCCCCTTCACGACAAGAACGCGGTAGCCTAGTGGTCTAGGTATCGGATTGTGGCTGGCTTTGTCACGAGTTCGAGCCCAGTACCACTAAAGACCCGCCATGTAGGGCAGCGATGCACGCTAAATCTGTCGAGAGCTGAAACGTCCTCCGGTTGGTGTGGTGTGGTAGTTAGGAGCTAGCTCACATATATATGCCAGCTCACATATCGTCCTCATCACTTGACCATGGTTCAAAATTAGGAGTTCCGTCTCCAAAATCTTTCGTGTAGCTGAACAGTGCGACATTAATAATCACACACTCACTCACCAGCCTTAAATATTTGAGTACCATCGACAAATTGCATCTCCTATATAAAAACATTAGCACTAATAATCTCACTATAAGGATTAAATAAAAAAAATATGTGCAAATCAAAAATAGAAACAATAAAGTATCAGCGCCTGTACAGCGTACGGGCAAAGCACTTGTAGCCACCTTTCGGTAGCCCGTACTCTGTACGGGCATACCAGTTAAGGTGTTAAAGTCTCTACATTGAAATCTGTAGTAGTTTGGAAGAAAATTTTGCGCTTCATCGTAAAATGATTCTTGTCCACCATCAATGGTTCCGTTTCTTTGTGATCTTTTTCGTTTTCTGTGAGTAGATGTTTTTCGAATTTTTGATATTCTTGGATTTGTCACGAATAGAAAAAATTCACATTTCGTATGTACCTAGACATACTGACACATGACATGTGCTCCAACTACTACACCTGGTATCAGGATCTGCCTTTGTTGCAGCAAAAACAGATCTAACAGCTCCTCTACCTATCTCATATATGTGCTGCTGAACATATTGAACTACGTTGATTGTGTTGCGTTTTCTGTTATTTGTATGCGTACATCTATACCTTTCCACACGTAACGCATTTACAAAGATAAATATTGAACGAGATTTACAAAGCTTTGCTGTGACATGAACAATTTGCTACCGTGAGTATTAACGTGTATTTTGTATCCTCTCGTGTGCAGTAAATTCCCATAGATTAACTACGGATTATATGCCTACTAGCAATCGATGAGTTTAGATGTAAAAGGGAAGGGAGTTAGGTGTGGATAGATAACAAATAGTGCAAAATGATCTCTGTGCCGTGAATTATTAAACAAAGTAAAATGGGGTTTAGTGATTGTATAATTTATTATTTTTAAATTTAAAAGATCTCCAAAGGGAAAAATCGAATTATTCTAATCATTATTAAAATAAAAATTCTATTTTTTTCTTCTGTTTTCAGCATACATTAAATATATTATATTCATTTAATTTATTGTACATATTTCATGTTAAAGCCTTTTTAAAATAATATATTTTTAAAATTCACAATTGATTTTATTCACTAAAATGTTTAGTGTAACTCTTGTACTTTTTATTTCATTTGAAAAATAAATACTTCCTCTGAACTTCTTTACATCTCTACCTCGGTATTTCAAGACATCAAATGATGCAGGCATTCATACAATAAATCCTGTGAAATTTGCGACAAGATTATATTTAATATATGTGGTCTAATGTTAAATAAACACGTACAATTTTTCAGACTTAAGCTGAATACTTCACATATTTTGCACTAATAGTTGACAGTGAAAAAATGTTATTTTGTAAGCATCTAGATTTAAATCTAAATAAAAAAAATAAATAAAAATAAAAAAAAATGGGAATTTGTGTGCAAAAAAATAACTCTAATATAAATAATACAAACAGGTCTAATTATAAAACTGGCTATTTTTTTAAAGAATATGATCTAATTATGTACACGATGAGTACAAATCATGGACCTTATTTTAAAAATTCGTATTATTGAAACTACTACACATATTACAGTAAGTAATTCAAAAATACGAGGCGCATCCAGAAATGCTTCTATTATAATAATATTTTGCCTGTATATAGCTCAGACCTCTGTACAGAGGCCCAAATAGAATTTTTGAAATATATAACTTAGAGGTGGGTTCATCCATGTTTTATACAAAAACAGAGGGGATAAATTTTTAAAAAAAAACGCCGATAATTATTTCAATTGATTGTAACTCTGAAAATAATGTGAATTTTTCAAAAATCATAGTTGAGCCTCTGTACAGAGGTCTGTGCTATATACATGCAAAATATTATAATAGAAGCATTTTTCACGAAAGGAGAACATTTTGAAAAAAGGTTATTCTAATTTAATTTTTTACCGAAATATTGTATTTAAATAATTTTTTTTGTCAAAATGCCCTTAAAACAATTTTATACATGTATTCTAATCTAAGTGACACTAAATATCACGAAAATTATCCATTTATGCGCTTTTTTAAAATCACGTTTGCGCGAACGTAGTTGGATACCTTAAATGACTAACATCTTTTTGTATCAAACAATTTTTGATGTCACTTCAATTGTTACTAATTCCAGGACTTCGCTATAGTAGGAGTTAGTTGAATAATTTGTCAAGTTAGCAGGGACAATTACACCCCCAATACAATTGCTTGGTTAATTTATGCGCATCTCCCCTTCCCCTGTCGTATTGTCAGGTGGGTGCCAATTTCGCGAATGGCCGACTCGCTCGGACGTACATTCGAACGGTGTGTCGTCATGTCTAGGCCAAGACGGGTTTGATTAGCTTTGGCGAGCTCCATTCTATTAAAGCTCTGTCTTTCCTGAAGCTGTCAGCTGGAGATAAGGCAGGGAGGAACTAGAATTTCACGTTACAAGTTTTATGGGGGTAAAATAAATATGAGTGTTCTCATTGATCCGAAGCTGTATCACGCAATGCGTGAATTAAAGTGAGTGATAAAATTTATAACGTATTAGGTTGCTTTATACTTTTTTCTGAATGATGTTGCATTCATTGTAGCAAACGTAATTACATTTTTTTTTCCTCTCAGAAAAAAGCAGGTAAAAATTGTATGTACCTAAGAGAAGATTCCGAAAGTCCTTTATCTCTTTCCTAAACAATGAAGATTGTCATAGTGATATTCCTTGAATAAGTTGGTTAAAATGTTTTGAATGAATTCAACATCGGATTCTTTACAATCTGGAGAGGAAAAACTTTAAAATCAAATAAAAAAATATCAGAAATGACCTCCGAATGTGTTAAGTTAAAATACCTCTAATGAAAATTAAAATATATAATGATTATATACGGCAAGATAATTGTATACAAAGGAAAAATAACCCCTTAGTTCTTACTAAACTATTGTGACATTTTCACTTAAGGTATTTTATGGGCTCCAATCCCGTTTCAATCACTCATCATGGTTTTACTGTTTTAAAATTCTGCATTATATAAATTCGTATCTCAGTCACAATAAAAAGCTTTATTTTTTAAAAATAAATGCTAAAATTTCAAATGAACATTCAAAATAAGCAGAAATAAGTTTACAATAAAAAATATTGATTTAACTTATCCTCCTAAATATTACAATTTAGAAATATAAGGGTAAAAAGAGTATGTATGTATGTGTTTACATATGTGGATATATAGTTTTAATCTCTACGAGAGAGGCAGAAAATATTTGAACACCAAAGATAAAGGAAACAGATATTGGAATTTAAAAATATGGCTGCTGCAGTAATATAAACATTGCTTGCTGACCTGGGGCAGCTCTTAATAATTTATATGAAAGTGGGGTTTAACCAGTTTTGTGTTATCCAATCGGCCCCCCCCCCTTTCTGCTTATAATACTTATCAAATTTCTATTGAAAATAACGGATATACATTCTAAATCCATCACAAGAAAATGGTAACTTACCTTAAGTGGCGTTCAAAAATGCATAGACAACGATGAATCTGTGTACAATAAACAAGTTATTGACATATTCTGGGTCCAAATACATATACAAAACAAAAGTATTAGTGGTCAAATTGTAGCATAGCAATAAGTATAAAATTATCTGTTTTAAATTATTATAAAGTAAGTGTATTAAGTTAGATACTACATTTATATGAGTTTGCATTAAGGAATACTTTTTTATTTGTCTACATTATATATATAATACTACCGTTACAAATTAAATAATTGGAATATATTATTTTTAAGAGCTACTGTTATGCCCACTTTGAAAATTGAATGTGTAGGTAATTAAAAGCAGATCAACACAAAGGAAATATGAACATTTACATTATTATTCTTTCTTAATGGCATATTAATCCACATTGTAATACCAAATAAGTGTTTAAATTAGAAATAAATACTTACTTGATTTCTTAACTGTTCTTCAGTATCGAGAAATTACCACAAAATAAAAAGGGAAATATTTCATTTTAACGCTACTGTTGTAACACGAGTTAGTCACCCTACAAGTTACAATTACTAAAAATTTATTAATGGAATTATCTTTTTTAATTCCTACTGTTATATAGCTCACACTCTCTATTTATTTATTTATCTTCGTGGAATTTTCAATCGTTAATAAAATACATTTTAAAGCGCTCAATTGAGCTGAAATTTTATACACCTGATTATTTTGGATGATAATACAGTAATTTAATTATAATTAATGAAAATTAATTGATTAAAACTAATTATTTAAAGAATTACAAATACAACTACGTTGACATTATTTTTGGCGACTTTTATCAAAACTTCAAACGGTTTTTTTCTCACGTTTTAAAGCATTCAGTTGAACTGAAATTCTATAAACACGATTGTTTTGGATGACAATACGATACTTTAATGAAAATTAATTACCACTTAATGCTGTTATTCTATCATATGTACATACATATTTGTATTAATTGTAACTATTTAATAAAAAGTTGCTAAAATACCATTTTTCTTTGTTGATCTAAGTAGGAATTGAGAGACTTAATTTCTTTTTATTTTACTTGTTGTTTATTTTACTTGAAGAGACACTTCGATTTGGAGAAACATTTAAAGTATAGTAAACTTTTTTAAAAGCAGTTCAAACTCCTTTCAGCTGTTACAAAAATGTCTTTGCCAAATTAAAAGTAGGCCAATTAATAAACTCGATTTTTTCTTACTTCGCTTGCTCAATTCTTTTTTACGCGGGTGGTTATTCATTCGCCGAGAGTTCTGGTAGTGACGTAATGTACATCCTGGCATCGCAGGGAGCTCCAGGATTCTAGAGAGTCCAAAGCCTGACTGATGTCACTTTCATATCCTTTGTAAGATCCAGCTTGGGGCCCAAAAACTGACTTTGTAGGGAGCCCGAATATTCTCCATAATGACACTTTGTTGTGGCATAGATTGTTGCCAAACAATTAATTCAATATGATCAGATTTGTATTTCACGTAAGAGAAATATGCTATTGCAATAGTGATAGCAGAATTTTTTTTTCTTTTTGGTTTCGGGGAAGATACCAATCTTAAATGTTTTCAGGTACCAATTTAGTAACTACACGAAGGAACGGTAGCTCCACGCCATAAGAATTATTAAAATATTGAAAATCATTGAACCTTTTTATATCTTTCCTTCTGCTAAAAGCGTGTAACCTGGACAATTTACTAAGAAAAAATACGCATAATACAGGAGAAAAACAAGTAAGCAAATGTATCAGTCAGAGTTAACTCAAGTTACAATAATAAAATTATACATGACCTTGTACTACATGCTGTGTCTCAGAAACCGACGATGATTGCTCGAATTTTATTTCTTTAAATTAAAATTTGTTTACTATTGTATTTACAAATGAGGTATATAGTTTTAAACCTTGTGACTTTGCCTTTTTTTAGATGATATATTTATTTGTTGAAATGATATTGGAAGTGCGTATTGTTTTAGGGTAAACCTTCGTCCCTTTATAACCGGGAGAACACAATGACGGATTTTTCTTTTGCAGTAAAAAATATTACATAATGTATCTGAAAACTAAGTTTCCTTCAAGGTTTTTATAGTTAAAATAGGAATATTTTTTCTTCGCTAAGTGCAATAATATAATTTTTAAAAATCAAATGTTTTGCATTTGAGTCATTTTGATATTAAGAATAGTTTTTATTAGGGCAGAGAATAATGTTTCTCATAGTCAAACATGCCATCGATTATGTTTCTTTTTCGGATTTAATTATCTTTATTTATTTAAAATCTTTCAAAAAATCCGAACATTCTTCGTATATGTAGGTAAATAGTGAGAGGATAATATAAACTAAATGTTACAACATATTTTGCCATTTCATTCCATTCTTGTTTTAGATATAAGATTTTATTTTATCTCACCGAAATTTAAATTATAATCCTTATACGTATTTCATATTGTACTATTTTGTGTGTGTATTATTTCATTGAACGCTTGTGCGTGTAAATGTAAAATATCTTGTTATCGAAAAAGGAATCGACAAAGTTTTGAAATTAAAACATTGTTGTTTCTGGTTGCTACGAAGAAATGTAATATATTTTTATGGTACTATCGATTTTCTCATGATTGCTCTCAAAATGATGTTAGTGTTTGAACCTATATTTTAATCATCATAGAGAGCAATGTAATTCATCTTTGTCTCATATAAAGCATTCTAGTTAGTATGGTTTATATTGCAATAAACTTGATGATATATACCGACTGATTCATTCTATTCACGCAATATGTACATTAATCCTTTCTCGTGCATGTTTCGATTTCTTTTAAAATCTCATTTTGTGTGTTGTTTGTGTTTAATCTCAGCTTATGTTTATATTTTAAAATGAGGGAAAACAGGGACACTTTTAATGATTTTAGTAATTTTCAACGCGTAGATGGATGAATAACAATTGCTCAAATCTACTTATATTATGGTATTAATAAATTATTTAAGCATGCATAGTTATTTACTGCGGTAAAATGTCTTTCTCTTTATCGATGTAGTTTTTTTCACGGATCCAATTTCTCATTATAAAAAAAAAAAAATTGAAGCTTTAAGATTCGGTAAATTCATATCGACAGATTTTGATTTATTAGAATAATCTAAAGTTAATTTAGTGTCTTAAACATTAGAGGATGAAAAATATTTTACTCGAAACTTTTATAAGCCTTTTGTAAATACAGCAGATAATACTTTTCCTATTTCAAAGTATAAAAATGAAAACATTTGTAATTATTACGAAACATAAATTCATTTGCCAGTTAAACATCTGAAATTAAATTTTATTCTAAATATCAAATTAGTTTAAAGCGTTGCTTATTTCTCTGAACTGGTATAATTTCCTTTGAATTTTAAAAATCTGATGTAAATTTGATTGAAACATTAAACATTATAGTAAATTGAAGACTATGATTTCGAAACTGGTTGCAAGACACAAAGTGTGAAAAATTGCTTAACTTCATATAATATTTTTCAAAGTTATAAATCTTAAAGAAGAATAGGTGGAAGTCTGAAGAAAGAATTATTAAGGTATCATCATTTTTATCCAACCAAATATAAAATTATATGCAAATATTTTCCAATTCTATTTTTTCTTTAACTATAGTACAATCTATACAATCATATTCCAGTTTGAAATTTTTAATGCAGTTTTAGAAGTATACAATTGTAATATAAGTTCTAACTACGACTTATGAAATGGATACATGAAAATGCAAATTATATGTAATACAGAAATAAAAATTAAATTTTATATTTAGAAACACATCAAATACATATGCTTAATATTAACACTAATGTCATACGTTATCAAACAAAAAGTATCCGAAGACCCTCCTAAAAAGTGGGTTTGGTACGTGATGTAGTTTAATGCGTAACCAAAGAAGTTGTAAACGTGTTGCTAAGTGTTGTTGAAATCACTCAAATGTTTTAAAATTCATCAAACGTACTGTAGCAGGACTGCTCTTCAAAAGTTTAAAAATCTGAAATCTCGTAATCATGCAGCCGTTTGCAAGCTGAACATCTCTCTTCAGAATGCGAAACGTCAATTACAATGGTGCAAAACGATGTGAAAAATGCTTTCTGGTGTGATGATTTTCCCTTTACAATCTGGTAATTCAAAGGACGTTCCTGGGTTTGATGGATGACTAGCGAAGGTGTCTTGAGCGACTGCATTGTGCCAACTGTAAAGTTTGGGGATTGTAGCATCTTGATGTGATAGTGTATTTTATGGTTTGGTTCGGATCCCTTAATTTTCCTGTGACTGGAAACACAGAAACTGTAAGATGCAAGTAGACATTCTGGAAAAGGCTGCTATCCGAAGTCTATGGCAGTACTTTGGGGAAGGCCCATTTCTCTTCCTACAGCAGTGATTCCCAAAGTAGTCTATATAGACTCCCAGGGGTCTATGATGACATGCAAGGGGTACATGTCAGCAAAAAAATAATTTGGGGGTCCCTTGGGGTTAAGAAAGGGTCCATGGGCTAGCGGTTCTCTTTAAACAATAACGTGCTTTTAATTTTAAAAGGAAATTTAATCAAGTGGAAACCAAATTTTACTTATTTAACAGATTTGTTTACTAAATTTAATGAGGTTTATTTGCCCTTACAAGGTGACAGTGTATATATATATATATATATATGTATCTCTATTTTCAATTGGAAAGTTTTTTAAAATCTGTTTTAAAAGTACTTTGAAATTTTCTATATTTTGCTTCTTAACAGTGAGATTTTTTCTAAGACTCTATCAGTCTAAAGATATTGACTTTTTAATCTAAATCTTTAACGTATTGATTTGATGCTAAAAATACTATTTTTACTGATCAAGTTTATTATATCCCAAAACCCCTCAATGCAAGAATCCACATTCTACAAAATCTGTGCTATTGCCCATGAAAGAATACTACTCAAATCAAAAGCGAAAACATTTCTTCAACCAGCATAGTACTGAGATTCAAATAGAAAAAAAAAACTTGAACGTAGACATTCAAACGCTGTTTTCCAATTTTAGCAATACCCCCAACCCAGGGACAAATGTTCTATTTTATTTAAAGTAGCACACACAAATTCTTTTCATTTCTCTCTTTTTCCCTCTTACTTTTCAAAGAAAACAAAACACGAACGTCATACCTTTTCCATCTCTCTTATTTTTTCGATTTAGTCAACAATGCAAGGGAAAAGTTAGTATGAAACACTTTTTCAAACCGATAGGCATAACATATACTCCTCTTGTTTCAGCTTAGTTACCGAAAATCCTGTTTAGAGAAGCTCGCTTGTGTTATTTATCTATATTGAGGAAAAAGAAATGTTCTTGTAACCAGCCGAACCTTATAAATGTGATTGTGTTTCCATACGGTAGATTTGTGTTGTTTGTCTTGTGGGGAACGAATCATTTATTTTTAAGTATTTCGGTTCGATTCGCTGAGATTCCGCGAGTTTTTAGTGTTTTAGAAAAAGTGTACAGAGACTTTTATTTATATATTCATTGAAGTATTACTTTTTAAAATAAGTTTAAAATTGTTAGAGTTTATGGAATATTGTATTTTTGGAAATCGATATAGAAATTTGTAGAAACTTTAAAAAGTACATTTTCTTTAGCTAAAACTTTTTTTTTTCAGTACATGTTGAACTATTGAGCTATAAAACTTATCATTGTTGTTTTTGTTACTTATTTCCAGTTCCTTAATTTGTGTTTTTTGGTTCTTTTCTTAAACAAATATCATTATATATCTCAGATGTTATATTTTTCGAATTGGTGGTACCGTATTTTGTTTATTGAATATTACCGCAAATTTTTAGTTATTCATAGAATTTATGAGATTTATTTTATTACCTAACATATTTTGCTATATTAAAAAGAAATAGCGTTTTAATTAATTTTACATTTCTTAATTTGAAGAAACTCTTGTTCAATAACATGTTATGATCAAATCAATTTCATTTTTTACTCTAACTTGAAATTTTTAACGTGAACTTAAAATTTAAAATTTATTGCTTCTTCAACTCTTTCTCTTATTTCTATTCTTAGACTTAAGTGAAGAAAAACTTATTTTATCTAGATAAGTGATAAATTGATTTGTTAAAATATTTCATTTAAAACACTGATGATTAAAACATTAAAATTGCTTAATGGATTTTTTTATATTTATCATCACGAGATAGGGCAATATTTTGAATATCATTACATTAAGGGTGGTAATTAACTGCCTCTAAATCACACTTATACATTTTCTTAGTATTGGTGTAAATAAATTTATATGCTGGAGATTATAACTCTTTATGTACACTGTTACTAACGATATGGAAAAAAAATAAACTACATCATTGTGCCAAATCAAGAAATATTTTCATCGATGATATAGCAAATCGGTTCAAAATGTTTTAAGTAATTTGAATCTCCGTAATCTGTTATTTTAAAAACTGGGTAAAATTAGTTTGATAAGGGAAATAATTTTCCTATACGAATATGAACTTTTATTTTTGAAATCATTCACATCACTTGTTTAAATTGCTATTAATATTAGTTATTAGTACTGAAGAAAGCATACATTTATAACATATTAGGGTTATTAAATACATGTTTTGACTCAATAACTTCCAAAATTTGGATTACTAAAATTTAATATAGAATAGCATCAAAAATAATTTCTTTTAATATTTGAATAAATATTATTAATTTATGATGGAGTTCAATTTTTTAATAACCCATAAAGATGTTTAACGTTCCAAAAACTCTCCAAATAAACCTTTCAAATATTTAAGTTCAATTTTCAATAATTTGTGCTAAAAATGAGTTCTAGGTAATTCATTTAAAAATGCTAAAATTTGTATAACTTTTATTATGAAAGCTCTAAAAAGTTGAATTGTTGCGACATGTTTTATAATTGACGGATAAAATTGATCTCGGTAAATAAACTCTTTTTACAATATTTTTATCCACTCATACATTTTATTAAGCTTAGATAATTGTCTGACACTATTAAAGCAGCAAAATTTCTGTTCAGGGTAAATTATTCCAGTTTTTTCTGAATCAGAACACCAAAATATTTTTATACATCTTTAAAGAAGTTTGACTTTCTGATTTGTTTTCTGAGAAAAAAAATATCAAAGAAAGGCGGTGATGTATCCGAATTACTCAATTTCCTCAGAAGTCATTTGAAAGGAAATCATGTTTTGACAAATTATTGAGCTTCCTTGTGTCATGGTACTTCCTAATGTCATTAAATTTGCAGAGAAATACATTGTCTGCAAGTCTGAAGAAACGAAGAGGAATCTGTATTCAATTTAGAATTGCTTAAGTTAAAATATTTATGCTTTTTATTGAGATTTTACTATTTATATGTTAAGAATTCAACAATGTAATTTTCTTTTCTCAAACGAAAAAATAATTTATAGTTTTTTAAAACAAATAATGGTAAAATTCAAAACTGTACTTTTTGTGTCTAGATAAGCATTTTTTTTTCTTGTGCTACAGGGAATATTTTATACACTTAATATGTTTGTTCTACACTTACAGATTTCTTCTACGTACTCTTTAACAACATACTTAATAATAAGCTTATAAGTCATTTATTAAAGAGCAATATTCTAAGGATTAAACCATCAACTAAGTTTAAAATGTAGGTTTTTCTAAACTAATTATTAACATCATAATACTCTTATTCATCGAAGTTAGTTTCCTTTTCTTTCCAGAACTATTTAAATTGCTCTTCCAAGAATCACATCTACTGCAATTTCTTTATTTATTGCATCCGTAGTGTAATATAAGAACAATATGTGTACTATTTTTGGAACTCCCTAGTTTAGCTATTAAATTTTATTCCAAGTTAAATAATTTAAAATTAAAAAAGTAATGTAAAAACAATTACATTTATTTAAAAACTAACATTTACAAACAATTGTATACAGTAAACTTTGTAATGCAAACTTTGTAATTCTTATATTGATAACTGAATATTTAATTCTTAGTTTTTGTTTCCTTCTGCAAAAATATGGCAAAAGTCTGGTATTTTGGGACTACTAATGAGTTGAAACATTTCATACAGCTAAGAATATGAATACATAGTTATGCATCAAAATTGTTTATAAATAAAATATTACCACTTAATTTATCAGCAGCATTATTCATAAAGTTAACTACTTATCTTAAGGTTATTTGTTACTAACATTTACTAGCCTCCACTGTTTATGTATTTATTGAGTTCTTGCAAACTACATTTTAAGGATATCACGTCTAGAATTTATTAGTCATAATTTATATAAGGCCGCATAGTTAATATTTTATGATACTTTCGAGCATCCATCATATTTAATAAAGTACACAAAAAGTAAGAGGCCGAATGATTCAGCTTAGCAAACTGGGAATTTTGAACTAAGATTTAAAAAATATATCACTTTTGATTTACAACCAAAGCTGAATTTTGACTATGATTTTGTCTACTAAAATAGAAATTCATTTGAATTTTACAGGTCCATATTTTCAGCTGATGGTTTGACTGTTGTTTTTGAGTGTAAGCGTATAGTGTTAGTTAAAAATACACTCGACCATAATATTTTGTGCTTGAACAAAAAAAGATTAGGGGCCTAGTTTTTGGTCTCCTGCCCTACTCATCTGTTATCAACGACCATCAGAGGCAATGTACCACACAAGGTGGTGTGGTACAAAAAGTAAAATAAAAAAAATCACCAGAAAAAATACAGGATTGCAGTTTAGAAATAAAATATGCCGAATACTAATGACTAAACTTGAATTAATTAACAGTGCAGCTATATACATTTGCTAAACTGGGAAATTGACTGAAAGTTTCGGAGGATAAGAACTTTGAAAGAAATTAATGTAAGATTGTTTTAAATCTGAATTCAAGCATTTTATGTTATTCTGAATCAGATTTTTTAATACTCACCTCATACGGGGAAATTAAAAAATATATTTTTAATTCCAAACTTTAAAATTGCTAAAATATTCTTCATTACTTCCCTAAACTATGAAGTTTTTATATTTCTTTGTAATTTATAATTTTATAGCTATTAATAATCGGGATAAAGGAAAATATCCGCATTTCTCTGTGCTTATTGGGAATATTTTTGGCGTTATTTATTGATAGACAATATGTTTTTTACAGTTAATACTTATTATTTAAGTTATGTGGTTGCTAATGGATTATTTATACTCGAAATTAATCGCTTATGGTACTATTAAGTAATATTTTACTTGTTTTATTAAAATTTATTTAATCTAATTTGTTTTTAAAGGTATAGAAAGAAATATAAAGTTTAAGGCATTAGTAAGTTCGAATAAAATTTGTAATATAGGTTCCATGCAACGTTAAATTAAGTTAAAATGTCTTCATGCATATTTTTAATATTTTTAAAAGTATGTATATTTATGAAAGAGTAGAGCAAATATTTTATAGTGAAATAAAATGTTATGGAGATTAAACAAAACAGGGAATGATACAATTTTTGAAACTAAATAAAATGTTTGTATACGTCAATTTACACTAATTAAAGTTTAAAATCTTATAATTCTCTATTTTCTTTGAATGTGTAGTAATTAGCGCATTTAGCTATAATTTCCAAAAATAAAATGCAAAAAGTACTTCTCAATGCTCCATAATAATCAAACTTATATAAATTTTAGTTCTATTAATAAAAATATTTTACTCTACCTGTGTACATTTTTAATTAATAACTTAGTATTTGATTTGCTTTTACAAATCTCTCTCTCTCGCGCGCGATACATGTGGTGGTATATTAGTTTTCAAAATGAGTTGTAAATACACACGGAATAAATAAAAATGAATGAGGTTGAATTCCTAATTTTTTTTTTATTGAAAAAAGATGATTTTCCCATGCATTACAAGTATCACACTTAAAGTAACAAAACAACACACAAGTAACAAAAGTAAGCAAAACAAACAAAATGTATTAAATGAAGGACAAATAACAAAGTAAAGGTTACGGAACACAAACCAATGAGGTTACAAAATCAAACAATTAAGTTATTTAAATATAACAATGAAATGTTATAACATCAAAACAATGAAACAATTGCAAAATCAAATTAATGAATTTACAAAATAATGTGAATGTAGCTTTAATGGAAGCAAGTTAAATAAATTATATATAGGGAATTCACATCATAACTGATGCCAATTTTGAGGTTTTCAGCACATCAGTAGTGATTTATATAAGAGTAAGCGTATAATTACTAGCTATGGAACACGTGCTAATTTACTTTAGTTAAAAGTTTAAGAATACATTTAAGCTTTCAAAGCCAATTCACGAAAGAGTAACCAAAATTTTAAATAATTTTTTTGAACGCAACTGCATCTTTTAAATTGTCAACGAATTGCGATTCATCAACAAACGTAAGAATAATTTATTAGAAACTGATATTTTTTTTAATCTAAAAGCGAAAATTGACGTGCCAAAAATATAAATAAAAATGCAAATACTAATACAAAACATGATAGAAAACTAATTATAGCAGCCGTCATTTTCTGTATTGAATACTCCAGGATAAATCACCTACAACACATGACATATAAAGGAATATATTAAAAAACTCTTAAACTTGAATAATAAAATATAAACCACACACACATATATAGCATCTAAGCAAACAACGCGCATTAATGACCACAATAATATGCAAGAAAATATCAGTTCATAAAATAAACAAATATATGAAGCAACCTTATGCTGAAATAGAAATCATTTAACATTACGACAAAATTCAATCTA
Organism: Trichonephila inaurata madagascariensis; assembly: GCA_019973955.1. Lineage (NCBI taxonomy): Eukaryota > Metazoa > Arthropoda > Arachnida > Araneae > Nephilidae > Trichonephila > Trichonephila inaurata. Next base: position 91,211 of record BMAV01012897.1, read on the forward strand.
AAAACAGTAAAATATGGCATAATATTGATAAAACTATCAAGTAAACAGTTCCGAACACACAAACAAAGCAAAACTGAAACAAATCTTAAACTGAAATAGAAATGACAAATTTATTATTACAGGAAATAATAAAATATTTATAGAAGTTAAATAGAGACAATTAAATAGGCATTTTCTTTTATTAAAATCTAAAATATTAATTAAATTAATTTAATTTAGGTACTTGAGAAATATAAAGTATCCTTCAAAAAATAATGTATATCTGTATTTTGGAAAAATTTATACCGAAAATGAAGTTAAGCTGAAGTTTTGTGGTTTCTCTTGTAGAAATTTTTTTATTTAAAGCTCATATTTAATACCAATTTAGTTTAGCAAAGCTTGAAACTATTGAAAAAGAGAAAATACGTTTAGTTTCAGAGTTAAATCGGAAGACATAATAGCAAATTTGTGAACATAAACAATGGTGACAAAACTAAAATGCAACTTTGAAATATTTTCACTATAATTTATTTGAAAAAAACCCTTTAACTCTGCCTCAAAGAACAAATAAAAGCATGAATACAACAATAAATAAATAATTACAATAAAAGTATCTAACAGTTCTAAAAAAACTACATGAAGAATTATTTACTGTAGTAACGACAGCAGACAAAGCTATGAAAATTAATTTCAAAACTATGCATTTCTGAACCAATTATGCTGATAAATAAATGTATTTTTAAAATGTCGAGTCTAATTTTGTTTGCTCATTGTGTTTGCTTTTATACTTTTCTCTTCCCGCGTTATATATTGAGTCGTCCTCAAATGCACTTTTATCATTTCTTTTCAAAGATGTCTTAGGTGTATTATTAGCCACACAGTACTTTTTTTCTTCTAAAGTTAGATGCTTTCTTGCTGAGCATGCCTTCGTGGATTAGCCAGCTAATTTCAGTGTCTTAGAAACTAACATATGGAATCCGTCGGCTTAAAAATTAGTTTTTCCCATTTGACAGATCATTTCTGGCAACCCTAATTTCGACCTGTTCACAGAAATTACCAGCGATGAAATAAGTCAGTATTTTAGTTGTGAAGACTGTCTGATTGTATTTCCGAATAAAAATTTAAAGTTTGTATAAGTAAATTTTTTCTCTATGAGATGCTTTCAATTATTTCGTATTCACATTGGTAAGTTCTTCTATTATTAAACTTTTTAAAGATTAAAGTGTTTATATTTAATGAGTCAATGAAGAATGACACGTTTTATAATCGAATTGTATCAGTTTCTGTTACGAGGGTATGTAAAAACGTTGGTACTTACGTACTATCGCAACAATGCCAACGTTCAAAATAAGTCGCCAAGTTGGCAACCCCCGTTTCCTTATGAGCCGTACTGGCTGATTTGGCAGCCATGGGCTTCGTTTCATATAATGTCGCCAATATGGTTTGCGATAATATATAAGTATTTAAGCGTTTATTCTTACGTTATTATGAATTTAACCTCTTTTCAGAGGTCATGGTCGTGAACCCGTGGTTAGCGTTATTGAGTCATGGATTGAGCCCTAGTTCCACTGAAGATCCGTTATGTAGAGGCTCTGATGCATTTTAAATCTATTGAGGTTCACGAAGTCCTCAAGTTGACGTGTGGTAGAAATTGGGAGAGAAGGGCTGTTAGTTCAGGTGTCATCTTACTTATTTGACCAGAATTACGAGATCCGTCAGCAATTACCCACGTGTTGCGTTAAGTTAAAACCGAAGCGTGAACTTAATGAAAAATGAATCCGAATCATCTATGTAAAATTTCGAATGAATTTCGCTTATTTTTCATGGATATTTAATTATCAAATATAGATTCCAGACAATAATGATATCTAGTAATTTTAGAGATGACAATCACACACACACACAAGATCCCATACGTAGTCTACTTGAAAAATGCTTTAAAATATATATATAAAAAAAAAACATCAACTATTTCATGGGTCAGATATAAATTAGAGCAGAAGAATAAGGCAAATATTTCGTTTTCCTGAGGACTACTGAAGCAAATATTAAATAGTGAATTTTTTTTATGAAATCGTGGGATTTTTTTTTCTTGCCTTTTAGTTATTTTTTAGAGCAATAATAATTAAAAAAATTCTATTTGTAATTAAATTAATAAACAAAAAGTAATTTAATATACGTGTGTTTTTTCAAAAAACAGCATGAGAGAGAGAATGAAAATTGCATTAGTGTACATGTTTGAAATATTCACATGAGTTAACCAAGTAACTGAGACCCCCCCCCACCCCATTTGAGAGTCGCATATGTTTCGGAAATTGAGCGATAACACGTATACACTCAATCACAGAGTAAACGTCAATGTTAAAGTATTGGAGAAAAAATATGGATTTAATTTATAAAACTGCCAATTGTATTACAAATTCACATATTTATTTAGATAGTTCTCAAGTTCATTGGGCTGACGGTTCTTCTGACCGTAAATTTACGTGGATACCTATGAATTTTAATGACTGTCGAAATTCCTAAACTCAGAGACATAAACACATACTGTGATTTACTTCCTTCTTTGCTGACAAAATATAATATGTGGCCGTGGTAGCCTAGTGGTCAAGACATCGAATCGTGGCTGGCGTGTCATGAGTTCGAGCCCAATACCACTAAAGACCCGCCGTATAGAGGAGCAATGCACGTTGAATCTGTTGAGAGCTCAAACGTTCTCCCATTGGTGTGGTGTGGTAGTTAGGCGAGAGGGCTTCCATCGTCACTTAACCATGGTTCAAAATTACGAGGTCCGTCGCCGAAATCCCTCGTGTCGATTGACAGTGTGACGCTAATATTCCCTCACTCACTCTACTGACAAAATATTTTCAACCTGCCTTGAGGTGCTGTAGGGTTGATCACAATCCTCTTACCAGAAATCATCCTTGCCTTTTTCATCCCAATGAAATAGCTGTTCTTAAGGCTGCCTAGCATTCTGCCATTACTCTAATGTCAGCACATGGTCGTAACACCAAACAATTGGCATTTACAGCATTCGAAAGCTGAGTAACTTTCGGCAAGCAGCTAACAATGGGCTCAGCGCCTTGTTGGCGTTACGCAGTTGTCCCACTGCTGACCATACCTGAAGGAACCCAATTATAAATCAACCTTCCGACCTTTGCCATTTTAGGATAACATCTAAAACATATTACCAACGCACCAGGTATTCGACTACGTTCGGAACCGTGATTTTGTAAAAGTGTATAAATTGATAATATTTATGATATTTAGTGTCACTTAGATTAGAAAACATGTATAAAATTGTTTTAAGAACAGTATTACAATAAAAAAATTATTTAAGTACTATATATTGACAAAAAATGAACATAGAATGATTAATTTTCAATATATTCTCCTTTATCGAAAAATGCTTCTATTATAATGATATTTTGCCTATATATAGCTCAGAGGCCTCTGTTCAGAGGCTCAACTAGAATTTTTGAAATATCTAGCTTAGAAGTGGGTTTATCCATGTTTAACGACAACAGAGGGGAGAAATTTTAAGAAAAAAACGCCGATAATTATATATATATATATATATATATATATATATATTTCAATGAGATGTAACTCTGAAAATGTGAATTTTTTTTAAAAAAATAGTTCACTCTCTGGAGAAGTCTTTACTCTATATAAGGAGAGAGAGAAAATATTATTTTAGAAGCATTTTTTTTATAAAAGGAGAATATTTTGAAAAAAAGTCATTCTAAGTAAATTTTTTGCCAAAATATTGTATTTAAATAAATTTTTTTTGTGAACATGTCCTTAAAACAATTTTATACATGTATGCTAATCTAAGTGACACTAAATATCACGAAAATTATCCATTTATACGCTTCTTTAAAATCACGGTTCCGAACGTAGTCCGATACCTTAATAAATTTTCCATTATGCGAATTTATACGATGTTTCAGTTGAACGCATTTCATTTTAAATTTTCCATTTTGTGTGAATGTGAGTGCGTTTTATTCTGGACTAGCCTCCAAATATTCTAAGCATCTTGAAATTTGAGAATATTTTTTCTTTTTCTCAAAAAAAAAATTCTACAATAAGCAATATGTACTTTTTTACGCATGACGGGTATACTCGTCATGACGCAAAATCCATGACGTGTATATTCGCCAATCATGGTTAACTGGCTACTAAAACCGACTCGCCATCAATACCTGATCAAAAATACACGACGTAGCAACACTTAAATCACCCCCTTCGAATTTCGCTTACTACCTTATTCCTTCGTAGAATACAATTACTTATCTCCTCCGAGAGTGTATGCCTAATTAACTCAATAGTATATCCTTCCAAAATTAATCACTTCCTATTAAAAACAATAATCAATATTCTCTCTAATAAGCGGGAGTGGGATTACAATAATACTACCATGCTATTTCATCCAGAGCTAATCGAAACGGTTGTTGATCTATCCAAAGGCGATTCAAGACTAAACTCCAAAATAATCCTTGCGAAATATCTCAAAACTTCCAAATCAATTAGAGCTAGAGTAACCTTAATGAGATACACAGCCCTCTCAGTTTGCGGCATTTTCGCTTCTGCAAATCAGCGAAGGTGAAGTTTTATTATTCAAAGCCTAAACGTTCCATAGCAGGTTTCTGAAATTCTGCTTCCGGCCAGCGTTCTTCGTGTAATTACCTGAGATACCACGGTTCCTCTCACCTGGGAATGCGATATTATTTTGTGTTGAAAGTCTTTCTTGACTTGTCCGAGTGCTTAACAAATATCATTATACGTCTCCTTCCTCGATCTCGCTCTGGATTGGTACCGCGAGAGGAAATGGAAATGTTTCTCTGTTGAATCAGCAAGACTTATGACGGCTTCTAGAACTTTTGTAAAGATTTAAATAAGCTATTTTTTTAGAAAGTTTTGCAAAGCGATTGTGGATAGTCTCATGTATTATTAATGTATTTGAGGTGTTTAAAATGTTTACTTAGCAATGTCATTAAAAAGATTCAAATTAATATTTACTTTAGCTTGTGATTTCTGAGCTGCAAGAGTTTTGGTGGGTATTTACATGCATAATATCAACTTCTATTTTACTTTATTTCTCTTGATGAAATTCTTGTTTTGTCGATGTTTATATTTCCACTTTAAAAATGTGTCTATTTTCACTCTATTGAAAGAATTCTTTTTATACATTTACGGATCAGAGACACAAATTTGTT
>BMAV01012897.1:96418-111852 GCA_019973955.1 Trichonephila inaurata madagascariensis
TATATATATATATATATATATATATATATATATATATATTATGAATAGAGCATTATTTTTCTTTCAATACAATTACTAATATATGCACACATAAACAGATCTTTCCTACAATAAACGCAATATACTCTCTCATTCTTGATGATCAGAGTAAATAATATTCAGTTCCAAAAATATTACGTATATATGTATGTATACATTATTCTACAAAGTTTATAGAGCTAAATAAGATTGAAAAAAATGTATATTTATTTTGCTGATCTATATACTTGCATGTTATTTAAAATTGAATCCTTGAATTATTTAGTAGTCTGGGGTTATGTCAACTGTGAAGTTTTATTGTAAATTTGATAATGTTTTACCCTGTGGGTTGTTATAAAATGTTTAAAAAATTACTGGCATAAAAATACATACAATTATTCAAATGATAAATAATTTGTATGCAGATTCATTCTCCTTACAGTATGTTTGTTTTGATGAAAACATTTTGAAAAATATTGCGATTTTATTTCAAAACGTCCCAACATTTTCCTTTTTCTTTACTTCTTTTTTTAATATTAAAATAAAATCTATTTTTTCAAAATGTGTAATTTGATAGCATTTTGCATATCCGTTTCTCTGTTCAAGATTTATAAGTTCAACAGCAAAACTTGTGTACCTTTTGGTTTCTTTATTTTCTATGCATTATTTACTTATTTGGCAACATTGTCTTAATTTGTTATTTACATTTGTTTCTTGTAGTGTTTACATGAGGATTTACTTAAACAGCTAAAAACATTTAGTTTGAACTAAAATTAAATGTGTTTGATTTTTAATTATCTGAAATAATAAGTTTTTTTAAATAATTTTTTTTTCCTATTTAGAAAGAGTTGATAAACTCATTGATTTCCTCTGATTATTCCATGTATGAAATTCACAATTTAAATCTTAAATAAAGCTCAGATCGAAGTTTAATAAGAGTAATCAATCAAATGTGATATATTATGACAGAAAGAGCTCCGTAAAAATATTTCATTATAGCCCTTTATTCCACAGATGCGAATCTAACAATATTAACTTCCAATAACTATTTTTTCACTTTCGGTGTGAGATTAATTTTTCGATGGTTGAGGCTTAACAGTCTTTTCTAGAAATGATGAAACATACGAGTCAATGGAATTGGTCAACCTGATGCAATTCTTGTTAATTTGCGATTTCTTTTTCGGAAGTTGATTTTGGCAGAAAGGATTTAGAAGGATTTAAGGGAAGAATTCTGACAGTTCTTAAGGTGCTGAAATGAATTAAAAAATGACCGTAAAATAATGAAATTTTTGTTGTAACCTGATCAGTTTCCGTCATATATCTGATTCGAAATTATAGAAAGTTTAGTTTATGCCCATAATTACTGATTTTGCTTGTTTATGTTAAAAAGTTGTCCTAATAGAAATTTACAGTCAAATAAGAATTTCTTCTGTTTGCATTAATGATTTTAGAGAGGGCTGCGGTAGCCCAGTGGTTAAAGTATCGGACCGTGGCAGGCATGTCATGAGTTCGAGCCCAATACCACTGAAGACCCGCCGTGTAGGGCAGCGATGCACGTTAAATCTGTCGAGAGCTGAAACGTCCTCCCGTTGGTGTGGTGTGGTAGTTAGGAGAGGGGGGTGCCAGCTCAGGTGTCGTCCACGTCACTTGACCATGGTTCAAAATTACGTGGTCCGTCGCCAAAAGCCCTCGTGTAGCTGAACAGTGCGACGTTAATATTCACTCAAACTCAAACTCAAGGATTTTAGAGTTGTGAAGAAAGATTTGTAATTTGAAATAATTTTTTTGATGTTAATACCTGTTCTCTTATTAGAAGAGCTATTTAAATGAATTAGTACCGGGATATATATACATATATGTATGTAACGATCATTTATTTACACGTAAGGGTTTTTTTTACATATTTTTTTTTAGAAATTTAAAATGATAGTGCAAGCTGCATTTATATGATTTACAGGGGAAATGAGACTTAAAAATGGGCTAGTTGTACTCGAACGTTATTTCCTACTTTCGTTCAGGGTGTATTCTTGTTCATCTTGGTGGAGGTCATATATGTCTTACATTTTGAAATTTTTGTGTGGATTAAAGTTGGAATGCTTCTTCGAAGTTGCATGAAGTGTATGAGGCACCCCTTCTTTCGGAAGTCGAACAGAAAAAAAAGGACATAACTTGTTCAAGTGCAGTTGGTTTATTCAGCTGGTCTGAAGACATGGGGATAGACATTTCATCTCCATATAAACAAAGAACATGAACAGTATCATATTTAAACGTTTATATATTTAATTTAATTCTTAGTCTTGAACATTTAATTATATCCATGAATTATATACAGCTTTGACGACATCTAATGTTCCCAAAGATTCTGTTTGGATTTTATAAAAAAGTCTTTGGCTTGTTATTTAATGCAGCAGTATAATACATAGCATTACTGTGTATGTAATCTTATTGTAAAGGATTGTTTGTTTTATACTTTGTGCATAATAGCTATGCAGTGTATTATTTTAATATATGGGAAGATCATTTTTAAAAAATTCTCATCTGTTTTTTAGTGAGATGTCTTTTGAATTTATATTGGTAATATTTTGTACAAATCAACGGATAATTTGATTTTGAATAAAGATTAATTTGATGTATCAGTAAGAATAGTGAGAATATTCTGAATGTACTTCTCGAGTACTAAATTTTTTCAACATAATTTCCTTTTATTTTTAAAACTAAAGAAAACTTCAAAAAATACAACTACTAAGTAAGTACTTTTTACATAGATGTGTTTTACAAAAATAAAAATCATATGTTTGACTTAGTTTTTTTAAAAAAATTTTTATTAGTTTTTTTTCTGTAATAAAAACTGCTTTGTGATTTTTAAATGATTCTGAAACTCTCTTTTCATTCGTCTTTTAATTTACTAATCCATTAAAACATATTGTAAAATTCATTATAATGTAAAGATTAATTTCATTTCTGAATAATCAGTTTAATGTAGCTTAAAAATAGCAGTGTTTATTATTTTCAGTAATTGCAATTTTGTGAATTAAAGGCCTTTATATATTGTAAAACTATGAGCATTGCATATTTGTAAATGTCACTTCAAAAATTCTAATTTTATATGCATAAAATTGGAAATACTTCTTACTAATTTCTTAACAAATAACAGAAATTAGATTTTTTTTATGTTTAGCAAGAATTTAATAATGCGTTTTTTTTTTTAAGTGTTTTGCTGTAAATTTAAAAGTACCGAAGTGTGCGTGTGTTTGGAAAGATTCATCTCTGTCGAAAATTATATAAAAATGGCTAGATCTCTCTATATATATTTCGTGTGTGTGTGTTTATATAGATCTTGTTAATAACCTATAAATGCTGCTATTTTCTTAAAAAAAAAAGTAATCTAAATTTTCTTAAAAAAATTAAAGCGCTGATAAAATAGCATATATTTAAATATTTCTTGCATCAAAATTGAAATTTTTGTGAAAATGAATTTTATATCTTTATATAGGAACGGGCCTCTGTTTATGGGACCTAGATGTATAAATTTAATACAATCAACTCATTTGAAAAGTTTTTGTGTGAATTGAAATACTATTGTTTAAAAAACTAATACGCTTCTGTTACCTATACCACTATATAAATTTGTTAGGAAAGTCTTAAGAAATATTAAAGGTAATTAAATACTGATTTCTATAACAGTTTTGTAGTTATTATAGTCAAAAATGCATTTATTTTTGTACAAAATCCAGTTTAGCAGAAAATCAATGAATTTAAATTAAATTATTTTCTTCGTTGTGTATGGGTGTTCTATCGTACATAAATTCCGAACATTTATTTTTTGCTTATAGTTGCAGAAAAAACAAATACAAAGTCAATTACAGAAATTAAAATATTATAATTTTTTTAAAAAAATTGTACATATTAGTATATTTTTTAAATGGTCGACTAAATAAAATATGACATTCAAAATTTTAAATTTTTTTAGAATGTTAGTAAAATTTAGAAGGCAAAATTATTTTCTAAAATTAATATTAAACTAATAAATATATATTTTTGAGAAATATATACATCGTTAAGACCATCCTAAAAATAAATCCCTTTTCTGATTCATTTGTGATGCTAATGTTTTTGAAAATAATATAAGTTAATATACTTCTATTTTTTCATACTTTTCTCCTGTTTGGCTACGAAAAATAATTCTCCATTATTGTTTACTTTTGCAACATCGCTGCTACTTTAGAAGTCCTTTTTATGTAGCATACGTAATTACTTAAGTGGGATATAATTACTATTTATCTTAATATTACCAAAATATATTATCTGACTCATTTGTTTCATATATACTTATGCAGGCGCTTTATTAAATGTTTAAGGCTTTTAATGTTTGCTCAAAAGTCAACAATAAATAAAATGGCTAAATATTTGCAATGACATCGCAAAATAAAAGCATCAGATCTATTTGTTTAACGAAACGTAGTAAAATATCAAAACTATCGCAACTTTTCTATTTCTACTCAATCTATCGTGAAACTGAAAACTGTCTTATACATTCGTAGAGTAAAAGAGGAAACATTAATATTTAATTATTAACATCACATATTTGTAAATTTGATAATTAAGTCTAAATCTGTTATTCTTAAAGAGTTCCGCATTATATTTCTTTAAAACATATTTAAAAATAAATATTTGTTAATGTACAATCAACAATACACTTTCGAAGCAGATGTCTCATATAAAAGTCTATATTTAATATCTTTCTGTTCAAAATCATACATCTCTTTATGCTGAAAGAATATGACCATTTCATTCATTTTGAAGTAAAATACTTCCATTATTACATGAATAGCAAATGGAACAAATGAGGCAGTTATCTAAAAGTGAAAAGAGCTATTTTTATGCGAACTGACATAAATTTAGCATGCTCAACGGATTACGGAGAAAGAATTTGCAAACGGAAATTGATTCCGAAATTCTTTTGAAAAGTTTATTTAAAGAGTTCTTCAAGTAATCCAAGAAATTACTTTAGTTTCCGAAAGATCCTTCTCTTATCTAAGCAGAATTTTATTTGTTATTCCTTGGAAGAGAGAGATATCGACCTTGTTAAATTTTATTCGCTTTAGCTGCTCTTTTAATGTATAAGGCTTTAATACTTTAAGCCAGAGGTGTGTTATATTTTACGTGTCGAGGTGTTTTGTTATAAGGATATATTTTATTGGGTTGTATATTGATGTAATAGGTTATGAAAAACACCGATCCTTATTGATTAGTAAGAAGCCTGATTTTAAAATGTAACGATTAAACTAACTTATTTTTGGATTTTTTAAATTATCTGTATATAAAACGTTTCAAAAATACTTAGCACTTTTTATAAAATTTTTTTTATCTTTTCATTTTTGAGTGCTTTATTGCTTTTGTTGCATATATATATATATATATTAAAGTAAAATAAAAATATAATGCTTATTGTGCCAAATTAATCAAATATATGAAAATATATTTATTTTAATAGATTTTTAAGCAGAACCTTTTCATCATTGTTGAAAAATACAATTTATAAAAAAAAAAATGATTTTATTTTCATAATTTTTTACACTTTTCTCTATGTATATTTTTTTTGTAACACAATTTTTGGACTCAGTATGCCATAAAAAAGCTAACCATTTAATTTTTTCATGAGAAATTTATAAGTTCATGGAGGGATTTTAAAATGCTACTCCTCCTACAATAATTGACTTACAAGCATGAAATTTGATTCAGAAGTACATCGAACTATGTATAATAAAAGTTTCTATGGCTATTGGGAAAACTTAACTCATATTCGTAAAATACTTTGTTTTTATATGAATGCTTATTGGAAATTCCTTTAAAAGTGTATAAATTCAATTTTGAGCTATCTTTTTTTCTAAAAAAATAGGTATTGCTTTAATTTAAAAATGTATGCACACTTTTTACATGTATTGATAGCAATATTTAGAAAAAATATCAAAGCATTTAGTACAGTAGAAAAAAGCCTTATCATTCAAAATGAAATAAAAAACTAGTGATCATATCGTCTTGAGATAAATCGGACTTCAATTTTATTTGCCATTACGATGTGAATAAAAACGAACAAAAAGCTATCATGACTGTTTTTTTTCACATTAGATTGTGTGTTTTCAAATTTTGTGGGATTAAATTATTCTTTATGCATTTTTCTATAGTCTTAAAAATTTATTTATTTTTTTATCAATTTTTGTCAAAAAATGATTTTCTTAAAAATGATTTATTGGTAAGTATATTAATCTTTAGCCGAGTCTTCATGAAATAAGTTTAGAATAGAATAAAAACGATCAGATATTGGTAATAGTTATCTTAATAATCTTAACCTTTTGATAAAATCGATGAAACTTCATTTTGATAACAATGGTAAAATTGGACTGGCATCGCAGAATTATTTACCCAAGAAAAATGTTAATGCTTTTTTTTTTAATAGCTTGATTTCCATTTGCTAACAAACCAATAAGATTTTTCAAATAATTCATACTAAAGTAATTCTATCTATCATTTTTGTACATTTTTTTCTTTCAATTATATGCAGGTTAAAAAAATACACTGATTCTATTTGAATAAATGATACCCGCAGGTCTTCTAAAATTTTACGTTTGAAATGTCATGAGAGATGAAGAGTTTAATATCTGTTATTTGATGATTGAATCATTTCATTTTGGAAGTTTTTCTTAGTATTATTGATAATCAATCATATTTTATATATATTGAGTAGACTTGGTAAATATGGGCGCCAAAACACTTAATTGAAAATATACTAAATTTAAACGCTTTCCATTTTTCTGAAATTAAAATATTTCAAATTTTAGAGTAGGGTCTTTCTAATGATATATGAACAAACCTCTATTTTTTTTGTTGCTGGGTGTATAAAAAAAGCTCCAAAAAATTTCGCAATTGCCCATATTTGACTATAAAATTGTAGGTAATATGGGCAGTTTGCATTATAAAAAGATAAAGAAAACTGCCATCTCTACATTTACATTTTCCAAACAGAAATGCATTTTTACACAAATTACATGTTTGTCAAATGATAAGAAGTAAATTTAAACCATTGTAACTGAACAAATTGTATCATAAATGTCGAAGTATTATGTCGGGGCTTTACGGAACTTTTTATTGATCCTCTTGGGGAATCTTTGGGGCCAACGATTGAGTTATTTCATAGTTATCCCTCTCAAGAATAAACCGTGATATGCAGATTAACTAGTATATATATATATATATACTGGATGCTTAGTAATTGAGAAGGAGGAAAGGAAGCTGAGTTGCTGAACGCTGTGCTGTTACAGTAAGAATCGGAATTTGGACGCGTGATTATAGGACGGGCTTTAGTTATTGAAATAAATTAAGGAAGTTAGGATTCTCTTAGAATAACTTTGAGTAAAGTTAAGCGCTTAGAATTTCATGCGCTTATTCACATAAGGTTTTGAGCTACGTTATATCACTCTAGATTTTCCCTCTATAGTTGGATTGTCTTTGATTATTAAATTTGGTAATAATAAATTGGATTTCTCATGGCTAGCTTGGGTTATCAATTCTTACCTTCTACAGATTTAGGGTGGCCGCGGTAGCCGAGTGGTATAGGCATCGGACCGTGGATTGCCTTGTCACGAGTTCGAGCCCAGTACCACTAAAGACCCGCCGTGTAGGGCAGCGATGCACGTTAAATCTGTCGAGAGCTGAAACGTCCTCTCGTTGGTGTGGTGTGGTAGTTAGGAGAAGGGGGTGCCAGCTCAGGTGTCGTCCACGTCACTTGACCATGGTTCAAAATTACGTGGTCCGTCGCCAAAAGCCCTCGTGTAGCTGAACAGTGCGACGTTAATATTCAATCAATCAATCTACAGATTTAGGTCGAGTAGATGAAGTGATGGCTTATCCAGGCGGGAGGCCACCACAGTATTTATCTATAAACTAAAAATAATGAAATGGGGAAAATCAGATAAACTATTAAATTAACACAAACTAATATAAACTTAAGGAACAACAACATTTAATTAGCATTTGCTCTTTTATGATACACCTACATTCATTATACAATAAAAGAAGTCACCCTCGTGCTCGACACATTACTCTTAGAACCAGGATGAACGAGAGCCCCAACATTGCCCTTGCTTTTCATTATAATAATTAGCACCACAAACAGGGACGAATGCATGATGCATTCTGTTTGCTGGCACTTGCTGTTGCTCTGCATTTTGCCTATATACCTTCTCTACGACTTCCGTCAACAATTCTCTTAGAAATTAGACCTTCTGCACTTATCAGGACTTTTGCAACATGCTTACCTATCAGAATGAAGGTATTAGAACACATGTAAAAACAACTCAGTTTTCATTCTGCTTACATTTCTTCCTGGAAATAATATCTTTATATAAATTTTCTTTCATTGTTAATGCTGACCGGCACCTTAAAATGTATTGTTACGTAGATCCGGGTTCGATGATTTTATACAAAACAATCACAAAGAAAATAAAAAGTTCTTTAAGAGCGATGCGAATTTACTATCAAAAATCCAATCCTTTAAATACAGGATTCAGCGGCAATATTCACAGGGTAAATATTCGAAGGTCTTCACACCTTCAACAGCAATCCAACACAATCATCGGTGTTTAAAAATACACGTATGTAACAGATTATTCACAAGCACAGCCGAGCTAATCGCTAGTTAAAACAATGTTCACTCCTCCCTGGTTTAATCAAGACTGACTGGTTGCGGCTGGCACTCGTATTTATAGGCGCGGCAGAAACTTCCAGAAATATAACCGCTCGTGTCATCGAGCGTGACGTTAATGGAGAGATACACTACTTTCTAGAAGAATCCAGAGGGTTCCGAACTCGCCAAAATGATGCCAACCTCTACCGCCAAGATTTCGCCAAGTTCGCATTGAATCGCCATTATAACGTAAGGGGCGGCATTCCTCGTGAATAGTACAATTTCAACATGAAATAAATATAACATAGAGTTATATGTTACACCCAAAAACAAATTATTTACACTATTTACACAAAACTCGTAACAGTATTGTTGAAGGAATGCAAAATAAGTAAAAATAATTTCCTATATTTCCACTTACGTTATGTCATTCTTGTAAAGAGAATGTATTAAATTTTTTTTTTTAAAGAACTTTATTTAAAGCACACTATTTGATCTGCTGAAACGTGCCAAATTTTAAAAATAAATCTCATTAATTTTTTTCAGAATACAAGATTAAGTTAATATAATTGAATCGTGTCATACGATCAAAAGTCTGGCCTTCAGGGAGATACACAAACACTCTGAATTGTAATACATGCTTTAGATCTTGTGGGGAAAAAAGCTTAGGGTTTTTCAACCTGCCATTTTGTAAAATTATCTTAAAAAATAATTTAATATTTACTTTTGAAAGTTTGTGAACAAAACAATTTAAAGGCTTAATTTATATTTAGCAAAAATAAATTGAATATATGAAAATATGTAGAAAATATAGATAAATTGTCTTCTAAATATCCCTTTAAATCTAAATCAGTAGTAAAAAACTGCACTCAAATTGAAATCACTTTGAAGCATTCGTGCACGCAAAGCTGCATGTAAATTCCTTAAGAAAATACTTGATTGCATGTACTATATGATAGCATGTAAGAGCTTTTTTTTACTTTTTCAAATGGAATATAGAGATGAAAATAAATGTCATTTAATTTTTCAAAATCTTTTGTAAAAGTTAATTAATTTAGAATTTTTTTTATAAGAATACCCTTTAATTTTTATAAGCGTTATTCAATATGGAACGTGTGCGGAACATTTTGCTAAATTATTTCAGGCATGGAAAAGGAAACTTAAAAAAGAACTTGGGGTAAGAAAATATTCTTTTGTTAGCTATTTAGAGGCGTGTTTGAGTTTAGAAAAAAACATCATGCTCGAGTGTTTCGTGTTAAATTAAGACGTTTATCAATATTTACCTCCGGAATCAAAGTTCTTTGAGTGATTGTTTCTTACTGATAAACTTTTATATTGAGTGTCAACACAAAAGGATTTACTTGACATATGTAGGAATGAAGAGATAGAACAAACAGTTACCATCATTCTCACGCAAGATAAACAAAATATATCTCTTATATTGTCATGCATTTCAATAATAATCTTGATGCGAGTGAAAGTATTATATTTCTTAAAAATTTATTTGTTCACTTATATCTTTCGCTTTAGCCTGAATTAAACACGGAGCAGATTTCAAACAGGAAAATGTCTCAGTTTTCATGAAATTTTACAAAATTTGTAAGTTATACATTTGTTTATAATATAGCGTTTTCAAAACTTCAAAATATTCCATAAATATTTATTATTTTTCAATTCCTTCTATTAACTCACACTCTCTATATATTCATTTATCTTCGTGGAATTTTCAATTGTTAATAAAATACATTTTAAAGCGCTCATTTGAGCTGAAATTTTATATACATGGTTATTTTGGATGACAATACAATAATTTAATTATAATAAATAAAAATTAATTTACTAAAACATTATTTAAAGAATTAAAAATACAGCCACGTTGGCATCATTTTTGGCGACTTGAGTCAAAACTTTAAAAGGTTTTTTTTCTCGCATTTTAAAGCACTCATTTGAGCTGAAATTTTTTACACGCGATTGTTTTGGATGACAATATGACAATTTAATTATAATTAATTAAAATAATATAACTAAAACTAATTATTTAAAGAATTACATATACAGCCACGTTGGTTTCATTTTTAGCGACTTGGGTCAAAACGTTAAAATATTTTTTTTCTCGCGTTTTAAAGAATTCAGTTGAACTGAAATTTTATAGACACGATTATTCTGGATGACAGCACGATATTTTAATGATAATTAACAAAAATTAATTACCACTTAATGTTGTGATTCTGTCACATGTGTATACATATTTATATTAAATGTAACTATTTATTAAAAAGTAGCTAAAATAAAAATTTTTCTTTGTTCATCTAAGTAGGAGTTGACTTAATTTTTTTTCTATATTACTTGTTATTTTAATTTGTAAAGCGATAGCTCATTTAGCATTACGGTATAAGAGAAAACATGCGAAACACATTTTATACCAGAAACAAAATTGGATCAACTGAGATAAAGATGAGTAGTATGTTAAAATGTGCTGCTTTCTCTGGGCTAGTGAAGCCAGAATATAATATAAATCTTTGAGTTCTTTTATATCCGAAAAAATATTCCATATTCGATTCCCATTATTTTAACAATTAGCGAAGGCAGCTTTAAATGTATTGCTACATTTTTTATTTTACTTCTAATTTAATTTTAAGCTATGATCTTTTATTAAATTTGCATTGAGGTAAAGGATTCCATTGTCAAATAAGTTTGCTTTAAAATTACAAGCGCAGAATGCGATTCGCACATAGTGGAAACAATTTAAGAAGTTTTTGAAATTTGTGATAAAAGTAGTTTTTAGCCTTTGCTTTATTTTACGTAAAAAAAAAAATTTAAAAAAATTTAAATGGTTCTAAAACTTGACAGATTACACAAATACATTTCGTATTCGTAGAAAGAAATTGTAAAGAATTGTAGAATTTACAATTATATTGGAAATAAAGGAATGTGTAAGACATTTTAAATTCTTAACGTAAAAATCCGATAACACTTATGTATCTTGACAATATGTGTACTATTTTTAATAATATATATTAATAATACATGAATTATAGGTAATAATATATAATGAATTATAGATATTGTATAATAATAATAATAATAATAATGTATGTACATAATAAAGTTTAAAATTCAGCAACGAAAGAAATTGGAAATTTTGGGCAATCTTTTACAAAAGAATTGTTGATTTAAAGGATTAAAGAAGTAAGAACAATTAATTATATTTCTGATTGTGAAAAAAACTGAAAAATATTACTCTAAAACAATTTGAAATCCTGAAATCATTTAGAACAGAGGTCGCCAAAGTGGTGGTCCACGAGAAAATTTTGCTGGTCCCCAGAAAAATGTGGAATATACTCACTCATCAAGTTATGTTTTAAGATACATTGATTGTGTTCTTAGATCACAATTTTTTTATAAATATATTTGAACACTTAAAAAAATCCTATTAGTGGTCCGCGGGATTTAAATTATGAATTTACTGGTCGGTAAGGTCAAAAAGTTTGGCGACCGCTAATTTAGAAGATCAAGTCTTACGCTTCATTTTTTTAAAAAAATAAGCTTCCCCCAATATACACTCTTACGATTGCTTAAATTTGGTTTAGCCATTCATTTATGGGCAAAATAACAGTAATAATATGAACAGCATTTTGGGGGGAGGGAAAGCTATTTAGAGGACTATTAGAGTACTCGCAGAGAAAACTATTAGAGACAAATATTAGGGAGCAAAGAACTATTAGAGTGCTCGTTTTATTCGATTTATACATAGAAATGAGTAAACTATCAAAGTTTAGATTGAACTTGTCTGAAATAGAACTAAAAATATTTATATTTCTTTCCTGTATGCACACAAAATATAATGGTAACTAAGAGTTAGGTTCATGACGAACTGAACTTTGGAGAAATGTATATCCTACGCTATTGCAATACTTTTTTCTGCTAGGACACTAATTCTGCAGAAATTATTATGTCGTCACAACCTTTTCTAATAATAAAGAAGAGGCAGTTCATAAATTAAAGTGTTCCGAGAGGCAGCAGCGGTCTTAAATGAAGAGATGGGAATGTGTCATGAAAGATTGCCTTAAATTTTTGCTAACCTGAAGGAATGGCTTCCATAAATAAGACATTTTACGCCCATATTCACCGCTAACCTAACCTCCAGTTAGAGGAGGGAAACCTGGGTTTCGCCGAAAACGTTATTCACCATCGCAAGTTAATAACTTAGCGCCGGCTCAGGTTGAAAAATCCTGACCCAGAGCTACAGCCGGGTTAGTTTTCACCGCACACGCGCAGTAAGCGATTTTTCGAGTTTTTACGTTTTCGTGCAAGTTTTGGAAGTAGTTTGAGTTAGGATAGATTTTTAGTTTACGATTAATACCATTCAGAAAGTTTCCACTGTACCTCAGTTAGATTTTTTAGAAAGACTGAAAACCAGAAAAGTCAGAAAAGTAGTTAAAAGAAGTAATTTGTTCGAGGAATTGGACGATTACGAGTTTCAGAGAAGATTCCGACTGACAAAAGAAAGTGTCGAAGAATTGACTCTGCTAATTGAAGATAAATTAGAGAGCAAAACACTACTTTTTTTGCTCATTTTCTTTTTTAAATTTAAATAACACTGACGGATCTGTTGTGATGTCCGCGGATTCACCACTCCGTCAGTGTCATTGTATTGCCGCGTTATTTCAATATACGCTTCATTTTTTTTTATGCTACTAGCACAGCATTTGTTTCCCGGCATTCTATTATGTGTAAGTGCGGCTTTATCAAAGCCAACACCAATTCTTTTTCATATTGCGTAAAATAAACTCTGTTGGCATTCATATTAAAAAGTTAGCGATACGCGAGGTAAAAAACAAGCTGGCATGAGACGAATACAGAAAGCCGGAAGTCACGGGGTTTATTTCGACCAATGGGAATCGACCAGTAAGCGCAGGTTAAGAAACGCAGAGTCAAGTAACTGGAGGTTGAAAAACAGTGGTGAATTGAAGTTCTAACCTGGGGATAATTTTAACTTGATTGCCGGTTACTTAACTCCAAGTTTCATCGCTGGGTTAGGTTAGCGGTGAATACGGGCGTTAGGGTTCAAGAAATCAAGGATGTTATGGGTCAAGATCGGGACATTAGCTTAGTGTTAAGAAAAAAGTGATTATATTGACGATTATGAGAGTCAATCTTGCAAAATAAAAATATATACAACAGGAAAAAATGCTCTGTCTTGCCAGAAAATTTTCTTATTTACTTACGAAGAAAATAACTATTAATTGCATTGATAAAACTTTTAGCACCCTATTTTCAAAAGTAGTGATCAATAAAAACATTTCATGTTAAATTTCAACAGCAAATATAGTAAAGCAATCTGAAATGTACAAATAAAAAATTTATTTGATATAGAATTGCATTTCATTTGAGTGTTCAAGTTCACACACAAATCTTAATTAAAATCTATATAAAATAACCTCGTAGTCACACTGGCCCGATGGTTAAAATCGCGAGTTTAAATCTCAAGAGAAATTCAAATCTAAGGAATTATGAATGAGAAATAAAACGAGATTCTCATTATATTAAATTAGCCTAGATCTCGAAATTTTTTCGGGACAGGAGATGAATGCTTAGAATTACGGTATTAAGTATCATTATCATTCGTATTATTTTCTTTGAAATGATTTTATAAATTTCTTGTATATTTTCTACTTTTTTCAGGGAACTTACTTTCTTCTCTTGAAGTTGTTGAAAAAATGGTGCGAAATTAAGAAAATAGCTTATTTTTTCAATTCCTACTATTAATTCATTACTCTCTCTCTTATGTATATATATTAGTCTAGATGAATATCCAGCAATATATATCAAAATCGAAAAACACATAGACAGTAGGCGAACCACACAATGAAGGACACATGAGCAATCGAAATTTAAATTTAAAAAATGGATGCTTCAGTATTATAAACATTGCTGACTTAGGATAGCTTATATATAAAATTATTTATATGAAAAAGTAGGGTTGAACATGTTTTGTGGCTAGCCAACCTTCCCCTTTATGTTAACAATACTGAGCAAAATCCTGTAGAAAATAATGGATAGGAATATCTAAATCCATTACAATATAGAGGTAATTTACCTTTGCACTTAAAAATGCAATGCCCGTGCTATATATGTGTGTGTGCGTGTATACACATACATATACATATATATATACATATTTATATATTTATCTATAGATAAAAGAATACTTTCCATTCATCTATTCAAGTTCAAATATATTTTTTAAAATTTGTAGTGGATGACACTTGCTGTTAGTTTTTTCAAATATTAATTAATTAGTTTAATTAAAAATGAATAAATAGTAACAAACAAAAGTAATAGTCCAACTGCATATATAGAAAGGAAACTTTCGTTGTGTCCCTGTGACGTAATGGATAACGCGTTGGATTTCTAATCCAAAGGTCGTGGGTTCGAATTTAAACCTGGGTTGGTCTAATTTTAGAGGATGTTGTTTCCTTTTTACTTTGCTATTTTATTAGAATAATTAAATTTAATTAAATAACAAATAGTAAAAAACAGACAAAAATAGTCCAACACCCTATATAGAAAGGAAAATAAAAAATTGCAAGGAAAATCGCTTTCTTTATTTTGTAACTTAATATTGTGATTCTGTTATATGTATATTCATGTTCATTTTAATTGTAACTATTTAATAAATAGTAACTAAAATAAAAAAAAAATTGTTGATCTAGTAGGAATTGACTTAATT
>BMAV01012897.1:111952-123171 GCA_019973955.1 Trichonephila inaurata madagascariensis
TTTATTATTGTTCAGTTTTTCTTTTTGTTCACGTGTATTGTTTCCCGGGTCTAGAATTCTGTTTAGAATCATGCTTAATTTACTGTTGGTTTAATAACCTTGTTCCTGTGTCGTGAGATTAACATCAAATAGATTTTAGTTCAGAAAGAACTGTAGATAAATTATATAACCAATGTGTGTGTGTGTGTGTGTGTGTGTGTGTGTTTGCAACATCTCAGAAAAATGTTCAATAACACTACAGCAGAAAGCAAGCGTCAAGCAAAGCTGAGATGAATCAGGCATTGAAGTTGTTTAAATTCAAATGGAAATCTGATTGTATGATGGTAGTTTTCGGGTCGAAAATGTCTTTTTAAGTGACCTGCAAATTAAGAATAGTAGTTTCAATAACATTGGACATAATACCCTTAATCAGTGGTCTGGTTCCCTCACCAACAGTAGATAGTTCTAGAAGGCCTAAGAAAGATGACTGATCCACCAATCTTGAATGCCAAAAATTAAAGGAAATCCTAGGCCACGAACAAATTTAAAATTAAACGGATGATTGACTATCTTTTGAATCCCAAACAATAAGTGAGACGTGTTAAACCATAAACATATATTATTGTTAGCCACAAAAATGTATAAAAAGTAATCATAAACAAAATAAATATATTAAATTCAGAAATATATAAATTAGTACAGTCGATAAAATAACCAAAAATGCAAAGCAGACTTACACTGAAAAAGAAATTATAACATTAACTTATAAAACAAAAAGCTACATAAATCGCTTAAGCGAATGCCTAAGTAGCTTTAAAAGTTCTGAACAAAAAATATTTATCAGAAAGGTTTTAAAACTTGTATAGAAAGGAGATTAATTTATAATATTATATTTAATAAAGCGAAATACCTAAAATAGAAAAATATAGGCGTAGATTTGGGTAATAAACAAAGAAGAGTACATATTAAGCTTAATAAATTAAAGATTACTGGAAAAGATACAACAGCCTTGAAAATAATACATGTAACAAAAACTTAAAAGAAAAATAAATTACATAATACGCTATGACCCAAGTTCAAAAGTACCTAAAGCAAGTAACTGAAACAAATTTAGCTTAGAAATTAGCTGTAATAGGAATTACAGCTTTAATATTAATTGAAGCGGAAAAAATTAACTACACTTCAGCAGTACGAAGGCATAAGCACAAAAAAGAAAAAAAAACACAATATAAAAATATTATAAAGTTAAAAGTATCTGCGAGATATAGATAAATCAATTTAATTTGAAATTACTGCAAAGGGCAAAATAAATTTGTTATTAAGAATTACATCAGAAAGCATTAAAAAAAGAACTACAAACAAAAACCGAGTAAAAAAAAAACCAAAATGCCACTGTGAAAGAATACTTTTTACAAAGCTTTATTTTCGAAAAACAGTTTTAATTTTTTTTCCATGTAAATGAATAAATACAACGATAAACAAATACAATTATAATAACGTATGCAATATTATCCAAAACACTGTATGGAGGATAATTGATCGCATTCAGAGATGAACGTGATAGCGTAAAATGTCAAATCTCCAGAGCCATATAGAATATCTTCAAAAATAAGTTTTTAAAATATCTAAAGCAAATTTCAAAAAAAAAAAAATCTCTTCGAGTTGGAAACCTAGCAGAGATTCAACCTTAGTTTCAGGGAACCAAATTTCATGCGTGGGAACTTTTTTGTTTTAGTGTTACATTGCACGCACTCATGTTACATATTAACACATACATAATACGCCATTTTTTTTAAAGCAGATTACATTGAAGAGATAGTGAAATTGTGTCTTCACTGTGAACTACCGAGTTTTTAAAAACGAACGTAAATGTCAACCAATTAGGGAGTACCAAATTTCTGGGTGATAATTAGAATTGAAAGACAACGACCCTGAACTATTTTGACATTCTTCGTTAATCCTGCACCCTGTTTTAAACAAATTAAGTGAGCAGGTTAAACAGCTTAGGGTATGTTGTCAAATATTTTCATTATCTATAATTATCGAATCGTTATGATGCAGGGTTCTCAATATAGTTTTATATTTTTAGAAATTACTTATAAGCTTACAAATAAATTTTTCTTATGCTATTTCAGCCCAGTAATATAGGGGAACGCTGTTTTTACCTTTAAAACACTTTTTTACCTAACATACTTAGTTTCCAAGATAAGAGTTTGTTAATGTATTATGGTATCGGTCTATTTAACCATGATAAATACTGTCTTTTGTAATTCTTCTACATTTTGCTTAGCTTTAAGTTAAATTTATAACAATTTAGTACAAGATTAATTATATGTATACACTACTAAAAAAATTACCATAAAATAAGGGGAGTTGGAAACATCTCTCTCTATATATATACTGACAATGTTAAATTGGCTGATTTCGATGTACCTTTTCTCAAAATCTGTTATATGTACATGCTCAAAATTTTTCATACAATTAAAGTATACCTTCCTCATTGTACTGAAATGAGCTTTTAGCTAATTTTGAATTTTTTAATAATTAACTTTTTTGTCAAACATTTCGAAATTTGACCCATTTTTCACATAAAAAATTTGTAAAAAATAAATTTTTGAGTTTTTTACAATAAGCTCATTTCAATATATATTAGCCATCACTATAAATATATCATTAAAAATTTACATACCTGTGAACAGTAGTTTATCAGAAAAGGTACATCGAACATCAAAACTTGCATTTTGAGATAAATTGATTTTAATGTATACAGAATAAAGAAAAAAATAAAAAATAAAAGGCTCAATTTACAATAAAAGATACATGTTTTGGTTTATATCAGACACTCAACTTTTAAGCAAAAACGAAGTACTTTGTTTGCATTTTTCACTATCCAATTGAGCTTGTCCCAGTTTCAACGATTATTTTAAAATAGGTTTTAAGGGCTTCTAATTACCCTAGAGGTTAAAGCAAGGTATTTTTAGAAAGGTTAATATCTATACAATTTGAAAATATAAAAATCTGAAATTATCAAAAAAAATGCATGATTTTAGCTTTCCAACACGCCTTAAGTATGCAAATGATCAGCATTTCTGTTTAATTGAACAAGATAGAGATACCTGCTGCGATACTACCGAACGCTGTATATAGGGGAAACTGATAGCAATTTTGAAGTGCAAGGATTGCCTTTTCATACGATTACTTTGTGTTATAAAAATGCAAATTGCCTCACAGAAGAAAACGATAGGAAGGATTGATTATTTGTCATTCGAGCCCATTTTTATGTTCAATCGAGGAATAATTATTGCTTACGGAGAATGTGGGTTATCCTTCCGAAGAAACTGTTGCTTCGTTACAACTAACACAATCATCGATATGAATCTGTATTCGATGGATACCAGAGTGAATGATTGACCGACAGTAACAATTTCTGCAGACTCGAAGCAATAATTAAACATAAAAGATATATAGTGCTCATGGGGGGATGATCTAAAACTGTGTCATATTCAGAATCATATCCCAACAATGTGGTTTATTGTATAAAATTCAATGTCCGCATGATATTTTTGACGTTTTTTGCAGAACAGTATAATGCTCGCAAGGCGTCTGTTCTAGTGATAATATTTTTCTCATATCCTCAAATGTTTGAATTTTAATGATGAATTTAATAAAGGACATGTACGGTCGAATGTCATATCAGGCTTACAGAACAATCACCTAATCACACTTTTATATGCAAAAGCTCGATGTCAGAATTAGATGATTGAGACAGTAAAGAGGGGCTTCCTTACTGTTCCCCCAATCAACCATTTGCTCAACACATCTAGTCGATTATTGGTGGAAGACTGGTCCGATACACCCCACCAGCTGCCCACTTTGGCTATATAGTGTGGGAGGGGCAGCTTGTTCTGCCCTACCCCAAAAAATTCATCAAAAGCATTTTTCACTCAATGCAGAATCACGTAGCATCGGTTATTGCCAGCAATGACAGCAACACTCATTAGATTTCATCGTTTTCCTTATCTCGCATAATACTACATTTTCAATCATTTAATTTCTTGTTCAGTTTGTTTTCTCTCTAAAAATATTTGACTTTGGTATCTCAAATCTCTCTTGGTGTTTCATTTTGACAGACCACATTGAATATATCTATATGTATGTATTGGTTTTTAGGAACCAAACTTTTATCGGTAAGCTTTGAAAATTTACTAAAACAACGCATTTTGTATGCTTAAAGATCGAATTTATTTTTCTTATTTTGTCTATACAAGGAAATCCATTACGATTATGTGTTCCTTTCTACCCTCTTTTTATATATATATAATACTGTATCACTAAAATTTGAAACCATCCCGTATGTATTCAATTTTCTCTGATATGCAGACGAAAACCTATTTAGCCTTACGGATATAGGAGACGGAATATGGAATACATATTGTATTTGAAGAAATGGATTACTTCAGAAAAAAATGCGTAGTATATTAAAATAAACTCCTCCTTATACATAAAAGAGAGGTCAGAATTTAATATTGATGTTGGAGCATTTTTCTCCTTGAAACAATGCGCTATGCTTTTGAGCATTACTCGAAGACAATCTTAAGATAAAAATAATTTGATCCTAAGAAATAATGTGAAAAAAAAAATGCTAAATTACGCAAGAGAAAATATTCGTCAGATAAACTTGGCAGTTTCTCAATTGTTGAAATGTAATTAAATTATCAATAATTTATTCCTGAATTACTGATTTTGTAAAATTTATTACTACATCAATGGATAGATAAGAAAATAGATTAATTTTTGTACGAGTTTCACACTGTAATCCAGTACGAATAATGAAATAAAATTATCACGGTTTTATTACGTTTCTGAAAAATAAGTTCATTATTGGTGAAAGCAGACATTTAAAAAAAAAAATCATGTACAATTTATAGTAGTTAAGGCAATAACTATTAGGTGACAAAAAATGAAAAAAAAAACTATATTAGAAATCATGGATAGTATTTACTTTAAAATTTCCTCGTTATAATGACAATTAACTTATAAGTATCAAAAAGTTTTTCGAACTTGAAAACAGTGAATTAATGAGCCATTCTGTACTTAACACAATACTTAGAAAATGTCAATTTTCATTTAAAGGAAATTTTTTTTCATTTTTTCTAAAAAAATTTACTTCAATTTGTAAGATAATCTTCAGGTATATCCGACTACGTTCGGAACCGTGATTTTGCAAAAGCACATAAATGGATAATTTTCCTGATATTTAGTGGTACTCAGATTAGAATACATGTATATAATTGTTTTAAGGACATTTTAACAAAAAAAGATATTTAAATACAATTATTTGGCAAAACTTTAACTTAGAATAATCCTTTTTCAAAATGTTCCCCTTTTATGAAAAATGCTTCTATTATAATAATAATTTGCCTGTCTATATCTCAGACCTCTCTACAAAGGCTCAACTAGAATTTTTGAAATATATAACTTAGAAGTGGGTTTATCTATATTTTACGACAACAGAGGGGAGCAATTTTAAGAAAAAAACGCCAATAATTATATTTCAATTGTTGGTAACTCTGAAAATAAGAAATTTTCAAAAATTCTAGTTGAGACTCTGAAGAGAGGTCTCAGCTATATACAGGCAAATTATTATTATAATAGAAGCATTTTTCACAAAAGGAGAACATTTTGAAAAATGATTATTCTAAGTTAAATTTTTGCCTAAATATTGTACTTAAATAACTTTCTGTTGTAAAAATGTCCTTAAAACAATTTTGTGCGTGTATTCTAATCTGAGTGACACTAAATATCATGAAATGTATCCATTTATGCGCTTTTTTAAAATCACGATTCCGAACGTAGTCGGATACCTTAATATAAATGAGGTGAATTTTGTTGAAGTTTAATTTATAAATTATTACATTCAATGAAAAAATCTATCTCGATGCTTATAAATTATTTGTTACTACAATAACTCTTAAAGATATCTCTAAAATACGATATGCATATTTTGAATCTAGGTGAGAGGCATTAATCACGTAGTCAGTTTCCACAGTTCACAACCGAATGTATTCGAGCCAAATCGCATGCATATGTCTTGGTACCGTCAAAGACTTCTCAAAAGGATTAACGGGATTTCATAGATATCAAATGGATGCATTGAATCTCAAAGTCCTTTTACACAGCTTGGTGGGGAAGATTTGAGAGAGTTACACAATTTATGTATAGTCTTCGTCAGTATAACATGGTCTGCAGGGGTCGGCAACCTATGGCACTCAGAACAATTCTCAGTGGCATTCTACACGACTCTAAAAATTTGTCAGTTTTTAAGAGATTGGAAGTTGATAATTTTGTAATGGAGCTGATTAAACTAGCATTTTTAGAATTAAGGAAAGCAAAATTTACGGAATCAAAAAAAATCTAAAGCATAACTTTAACAATAAATCGACTGTTATTGCTAGAATGTCATTGCTGGAAAGATCTAGAAGTTTGAAGAGATAATTGCCTGTGCTCTGCTTTCCATATTTGGTTCTACATATCAAAGTGAGCAAATCTGTTCTCATATGAAAAAGATTTTCAGTCCACAGAAACAAACTAGATAGCAAATTTTCAACGTTTCACATCAATCGTGTCAGGTTCAACCCTATATGTCTTTGGTTAGTAGTGTCCAGTCTTTTTTGTCCTTTTTTTATTATTATTATTTTGGAGATAGGCAACCACGATGAATCTCCTTCTCACTAGGAAAAGCAATTAAAAAATTTCTCACAATACTCCATGATTTGGGTCCCCTCAGGGGGCTCACCTTCTTTAGGTGGGTACGGGTGTCACAATCCCGAGGTACCCTAGTGATCTTTTCCTTTTCCCAAGGGGTTTACTAACTTTGGTAAACACAGGTGTCACGACCCCGGGGTACCCCAGTGATCCTTCTCTATTTTCGACCCTCCATCTTTTCATCCAATTTCTTCTTTTCTTCTTTTCCCGTCCAGACCACAGACCTATGAATGTTTGGCGCAGTATAGCCAAAATTGGCTCTTGCGCCATAAAACACCAAACTCAACTCAACTCAACTCAACCCATGATTCGGGTTAAATAATAGGTATGCCTTTTTAAAGCCAACATTCATGACATTCGTGTTCAAACTCTACTTTAAGATCTCCATTACTGCCTATTACGATCAGTTCCTCTTGTAATGACATTTGTTTTTTCATTGCGACCATATGAAATCATTATCTACTGTGGTAATTACCATAGTCAAAACACTCTTAAACCTATTTACAAAATCTGAATAATTTGGCAGATTTTTGGCATATTGTCTGTGGACAGTTGAGAAACTGGGGACATTAGTGATGTCCAATATTACACTCGTTTGCTTAATTCTGGCAAGAAACGCTGAAATGATAGTTCTTGTTTTAATAAAACGTACGTTGTCACCTTGAAACTACAAATTAATCTCATTAAATTTAGTAAATCTGTTAAATATGTAAAATCTGGTTTCCATTTGATTAAATTTTCTTTTAAAATTAGTCAAGATTTGGTTTATTGAGATACACCATCGGTATAGAGACCCCCATTTACACCTCATAGACCACTAAGTTATTTTTTAGTTGACGTAGAACCTTACAGGTCGTCCTAAATTCCTAGGGGTCGATATAGATCACTTTGGGAATCACTGATTTAAATCCCCTCTCCTTTATCTGCTAAAAAGCAATCCTTTTTAAACAGTTTAACAATAATTAATAGGTTTCAGCATATATACATAAAAAGTGATCCATTAAAATGAATGAATATTGACCCAACAGGGGAAAAATGAATGATGAGCGATAAATAATTAAAATTCACTTAGCAAGGAGAGCGTGTATTGATTAGATTACTCCAAAAATGTAAAGAAAAAGGCGGAGAAAAATAGTTTTTCAAGAATTTACGTTGGAAGAGAAAGAGAAAATTAATGAGAATTAACAGAAATATTTAAGATTCAATTTCTTTGCATTTGATTCCCCTTTTCAGTAATTAAACTTAAATGTTTGAAATTTTTTATTCAGAATGAATAAAATCATGCTTTTAAAAGTCAGCTTTTACACTTCATTTAAAACATTTGTAAATTATTTATGTTATGAAAAATTTATTAAAAATCGCTTTATATTTATACAAGCGATTGTAATTAAAATATCACTTTGAAAAGGAGTATACGAAAAAAATCACTGAGAATAACCTATGTAATTTAATGCAATTACACATAAACCAAAGGAGAATTTGTCTGATAAAAGAAAAAAGTTCTGAATTTTATCAATAAATGTATCTCTGTATTTTTCTACGTACACACATGTATTTAGTCACCACTTACATTATAGTCTTATTTCCTTTCTATGTTGAATTATATATTTTTCAGAGTGAATGATCCTTAAAATTCTACCATGACAATGCCGCATAAGAGTGTAAAAATAATGGGTTTTTCACTGTCCATAGACCAAAAACTTTGTAATAAACAAATCCCTATTGTCAGAATTAAACATGTTGTCCGGGTGTTGGAAAATGATGCCTGCTAACTCTAGTTCAAAATGAATATTTAGAAGCTGCTGCAATCGTTTTGCAATGTGCAGATAAGTACCATCTTGCACAAAAATTATACTCCCCACACCTGCACACTGTTAAAAAGCTGAAACAATCTTGTTGTGCCAACGAGATTGATAATGCTTAATATTGATGATATAAGTAACATGACCACAAATTCTATTTTCAAGAGGAAATTATTACGCAATGACATTTGCAGAATGAAGAAATGATTTTGCGAACGGATTAACTAGTGTGTGCTTAAATTCTATAATTTAGAGTATTGAAAAAAATTTCGAGATGTGGCGATGGGTTTCACTATCCTCAAAGGGCTCCATAGGCATGCATTAATCACTTCTTATCAGACAATAAATTGTTGGTCTAAAGGTTTTTATACTAGCATCCATCAAAAAGCAACGTGCACTTTTAAATGGATAGCGTTATAAAGAATATTTAGTTAAAATGTAAGAGCCACATGCTAATAGGTATGTCAAAAGATTTGGCAAGTCTTTGTGTACTTAAATTATTCACCCCACTCCTTGCCTTTTAAACTTGACAGCCATATCTAAAGTTGATGTTGAATCAATGGATTTAAATCCCTTTACCATATTTCACGTACAATGAATCAGTCTTTTTAAATTTATGAATCATCTTTTGCATATCTTTGACACATATAGGGCAAGAAATTTTCCTTGTATCCGCTAATGTTTGGAGCTTCTTCAAAGCAATTGTGATGCACGGAGAGTGACAGTTTTTGTAAAATAGCTTCACTTTGGTGCTTAGAGCTTTCCTTTTTTGACACGAAAAAAGCGGAATAAAAACTAAATCTACTCTTTCTTTTTGCGTAAGAGTAATATGCTTTTATAGTATATTTTTAATATATCTTTTAATTTGCATATTTGGACGAGTACAGCCTTGTCGAGTCCCTGATGCCATTGATCACCCTCCGAGTAGAGGGTCTGATGCACATAAAAATTGTCATAGCTCAAAGTGAACACTTGACCGTGGTTTAACCCTTTATCTACCGACGGTACTTATAAGTACCATTCACTTTAAAATTACATACAATAACCACTTTTACGAATACTCGGACGATACTTAGCAGGAATATTCTTTGAAATCTATTCTTCCAAGATATAGGGCAGCATGGGTTCTATAGTGAGTATTTTAGCGGGGAAGGCAAATAGTTTTATAGCAGAAATTGCTTTTTCGGCTGACATGTTTTCAGCAG
This sequence comes from Trichonephila inaurata madagascariensis, assembly GCA_019973955.1. NCBI lineage: Eukaryota > Metazoa > Arthropoda > Arachnida > Araneae > Nephilidae > Trichonephila > Trichonephila inaurata. The sequence goes on from BMAV01012897.1 coordinate 121,704, forward strand.
ATTGTGAAGATTGACATTTTTGTTACAAAAAAAGTAGTTAGTGTCAAAAGATAAGTCTTATTTTTTTTATATGTTGATGAAAACTTATAAAACTATTTGACTATTTATATAATTAATTTATATTAATATAATTACAGTGTATATAATTAATTTTACAGTTGTATATCTTTAATTAATTAATTAGCTGAAACGGATTAAATTTCCTTAAGTTGAGTACTTTTTTTTTATGTACACCCCTTAATTTTCAATGTAGTGATTCAAAAACCAATATTACATGAAAAAAACTGCAGCAAATCATAATGCGGGAGATAAAGGGTTAAAATAATGAGGTCGATTGTCAGTCCTTGCATTTCCTTAATAATAAAATGATGATGTTAATAATGTTAATAATAAAAATGTGATGTTAATAATAAAAAATTCACAATTATAGTATCACCTATTTTTAAAGTTGCGAACTAATTTCTTCTGAAAAATTTCCATAGTTTCTTGTACATTCAAGTTAAATTCTGAGCCCTTCTGACTTATGTGTGTGTGGCTCATTTTTTACAAAGTTTAGGTAGTAGGACTTTAATTATAATCGATCTGTATTTGCAAGACGATAAGCCCAAACTAAATTCCGAATTTTAACGGGCACAGGAAACAAGAAAGAGAAAAATTTTCTTTGAAAATGGTTAGCTATAAAAATTTTAAAATGGTTACAATCACTGATGTTTTTTTCGTAATTTAATTTCCCTGAATGAAATTATATATTGAAATAAATTTAAGAACATTAAAATTTAAATGAATAATAATTAATATGAATAAGGAATTTTTTTTCTTTGTCCTGACGCAGCTTGGTTGGAATATTTGGCAAGTGAGATACCAGATCTGGCGTCATCCGTGACATCCGATCCTAGTTCAGAACTGCAAATTCAATCGTCCAAAGCCAATTACATTAAAATTGTCCCCAGTGATTCCCAAACTGTTAATATTTGGGACCCAATTTTTAATCATAATTTTCACACACATCGAGCCCCTTCATACAATAAAAATGTATTGAATTCAATAATACTGTACTTTGACACTAAAACTACAATTCGACTTTAACCTCTTGATTACCTCCGGCGTATACAAACGTTTCATTCAGCCAAAACATTAGTTGTCCCGGACGTATACATACGTATACATCTTTTCTGAGCACTGCTATCCATAAAACTATTCCGAAGGTTTTGGAAAGCAATACAATGACCTTGACTGTATTTGCAAAGAATTTACTTATTTCAGAGGATCGGCTTATTTATTCCTTTTCTCTCCCCTCCCCCAATACATTACATTCCCGCTCCTACGTGAAAAACTGTCACTGGGGTGCGAATCGTGTAACTTTTAATCGGTATAGTTAGAGATGAATTATAAACATGTATAATTTTACATGCATCAAGTCAATGGGGTCCCTGGTAATTTATAAACTTGTTCTTAACTTAGTATTATT